>BMAO01016698.1:0-79699 GCA_019973975.1 Trichonephila clavata
AGGTTTTGGCTACCATGGGCTATTCCGCCACTAAGTTTAGAAGTTAAGCGATGAAAGTTATATATATATATATATATATATATATATATATATATACACTGGTGTGCAAAAATTAAGGACGAAGTCTAAAAATTAACATATCAGCTGAACGAAGAGGCAGAGCGGACAGAAAGACCAATCAGGAGATTAAGTGAGGTGATGTACGGTAGCACATGCGCAGATATGCAGGTAGACGTAATGGGGGAGTGTCTGAGTAGTAAAGCATGTTGTCGGTGTTAGATTAGTATTTCTGGCAAAGAGATTGCACACCGTATAGCAGCTAAAATCACAACCGAGTTGCTGCCTCAGCGAGAAATGGCGAATAATCAATCTGTTAGACGACATCTGGATGCTTTTACCCGAGGTCGAATCATTGGGAAATTGGAGGAATGTTGCAGTTGGACAAGTGTGGCTGCAGAGTTCGGAATTGCTCACAGCATCGTTTCACGACTTTGGAGACAATTTCAAACTACAGGAACAGCTATCAGGGGTTTCAGTAGTGGTCGTCCACGAGGAACCACACCCGCAGATGACCGGTATATTGCCTTACAGGCCAGAAGAAACAGGCGGCAGACAGCGGAGAAATCGCTAGACACACGACACAGGCGACTGGACGACCGATATCGCGTTTTACCGTGGCCAGAAGACTGCACGGTGGTGGTCTGTTTGCATGACGCCCTGTACGGTGTGTTCCTCTAACGCCTGCCCATCGGAGAATGGGTTCTCTGTGGTGCCGGGAACACCGGAATTGGAGAGACAATGAATGGGGACGAGTACTCTTTACAGATGAGAGCAGATTCAGTCTGAGTAGCGATTCTCATCGCATACTCATCTGGAGAGAGCGGGAAGCCGCAATCATCCCTCGAACATCATTGAAAGGGACAGGTATGGAGGTGGCGGTGTTCTCGCGTTTGGGGAGGCATCATGCTTGGTAGTCGTACAGACCTTCACATCTTCGACGCAGGTTCAGTCAACGGGACCCGTTATTGTAACGAGATTCTTCTTCCATATGTGCGTCTTTTTAGAGACGCTATGGTCCGCAGTTCCTTTTCATGGACGACAATGCACTATGTCATCGCACAGTAGCTGCCGAACAGCTCTTAGAGAGTGAGGATATTGAACGTATGGATTGGCCGGCACGATCTCCGAATCTCAATCCCATCGAGCATGTATGGGATTTTCTAGGCAGACGCTTGGCAGCTCGTACCTTACCACCAGTAACGATTCCGGAGCTTCTATTGGCGCTGCAGGACGAATGGGCAGCAATGCCTCAGCAACTCATTGACACCCTCATTCTCAGCATGGGCAGACGCTGTGAAACCTGCCTAGCAGTAAGGGGAGATCATATCCCCTACTAAAGACCGGATATTTCTTGCTGGACACCCATCACAGGATGTTTCGGCCTTCAGTCGCATTGCACTCCATGCTACTTTTTTCAATAAAGCTTCTTTTATCCCTCTGATTTCTCTTTTAGTAAGTGTTGCTTACATTACTCATGTCCTTACGTATTGGGGATCTTACGGTATTAAATGTGTTGATTTGGAATGCTTTTGTACAAAGTTATATTGAAACAAACCATCTCGTCCTTAATTTTTGCACACCAGTATATATATATATATATATATATATATATATATATATATATATATATATATATATATATATATATATATACTAAGCTAAGTTAAGCTAAGAAAATTATGGTTGAAAATTCGGTAGTAAATATTGAAAGTTTTAGAAGCACTGCCATAACCCCTTTGAATGTCTATTTCCACAAAACTCGTTCTTAGCGGAGTTCAAATTATATTGCGGTTCGGTTCCTGCTTCCCTCTAATCCCCCTTGTCTACTCTCGGACCCTGCTAGATGTGTGGAAAGAACTGAATAATCAGTTGACATGATTCACTCGAATTATTTTATTGTCACAAAATATCCAGCAAGCACAATAATAATCCAATTAAGAATGTTGATCAGTATGTAGAGCGTGAAGGTGAGACCCGTTAGCCTGGGGATAATATTACGGACCCTCAACTGATTCCACGATAACCTATACAAGCTCAGTTTCAACTCCGCTGCGCTCTAGTAAGTTATTCTTTAACTTCTATTTAAATAAGGCTGACGATACATGTGCTCTTGTGAAGTTGAAGTCCTACTGTCGTGGCCTTGAGCGTCAATCTTTAGTTAGATTCGATCACAGCCGAGTGATTCTCTCTTGGAATTCTTCAATTGATACTTTTATAAACTTATATTTGTACTTAATAAATTCACGATATTCCACTCACCAATTAACTCTCAAAACTCGCGAATACAGAATTTATATAATATACTTAATTTGCATAATCACGTTTTCTTACCTTCGATGAAGGTTGGTTGGTAAAAATGTTTCCCCAGAAGAGTCCCCAAGGGGTTAGTAATAGACGCGTATAGATGCGTCCCAAACTCAACAAAAGAAACATGTTTACCGAATTTCAAGTTTATAGGTCTAATAGCTCCGTAGATGTATCTCGTGATGGGTGAGTAAGTGTGATTTACTTTTTTCTCTTAATACTTACATCGTCGCCTATATTACTTGTATTATATTCGCATTATTGTATTGTAATAAAAAGATTTAATTAACCTTAAACCATGAAAAGACTGATTTTTTATAATCTATTTTAACAACAAAACAAATTCTCCTAATTTAGACATTTGTCCTCATCTTGATGATTGCGATCCTGATTTTCCGGTTACAAAATAAATAGACCTCTTACTGTATTATGACTTTAAAGTATCTGACTACATTTTGAACCGTCATTTTGTGCTTATTTCTTAATACTTAATGCCACTTAGACTAGAATACACACATAAAATTGTTTTAAGATTAATATTACAAAAAAAAATATTTAAATGCAATATTTTGGCAAAAAATTTAACACGGAATTACTTTTATTTAAAACATTATCCTTTTACGAAAAATACTTCTATAATAATAATATTTTATCTATATATAGCTCAAACCTCTATAGAGAGCCTGAACTAGGATTTTTGAAAAATGTAAGTTAGAAGCGGATTTTTAACTTTATTTTAATACATCCAATGGAGAAATTTTTACACACAAAAAAAAAATACTGATATGTATTTTCATTGGTAATACCTCTGAAAATAATGGGAATTTTTCAGAACTCCTAGTTCAGGTTCTGAACAGACTCCTGAGCTAAATGTAAGCAAAATATTATTTTTATAGAAGTATTTTTCATTAAGAGAGAAAGTTCTGATTATAGATAATTTTAAGTTCATTTTTTTGCCAAAATATTACATTTAATTGATTTTATATTGTAATAATCTTCTTAAAGCAATTTTAAATGTGTATTCTGCTCGAAGTGACACTAAAAAGTATTCGTTTGTCCGCTTTTGTAAAATTCCTGTTTCAAACGAAGTCGGATACCACGGGGTCTCAGGGATGTTAACTTTGTCTGGAGAGCTGAAAATATAATCAATTTTCGATTTGATGCAATTCTTTGAGATTAAAATTAAATAACTCGATTATTTTACACATTTATTATAAAGAAATAAGGCTTCATAAAAGCGGAAGTTATTTAAAATATAATCATAATTTTAAAAATTATAAATGTATGAAAATAAGAAATACTTTTGTAAGATATATTAATTAAGTTTAACGTTGCGGAGAATATTTTACAAAATATTAGCTCTAATTGCAAGCAATAAGTTGATTTTTAATGTTAAATATATCCTTATTTCACTGTAGCTGTTTATATATAAGATGAATAATGAATTATATTTTTTTAAAAAATAAAAAATTACATTTTGAAATATTTTTCTAAAAAAATTTAATATGTTTCAAATATTTAGAAATACAAAAGACATACAATAATAAAATTAGGTACGGTTTAAAGAGTATGGTACATTTTAAAATTCTATTCAAAGGCTACTAGTTACGAAAATAGCATGCGCAATGTAAAATTAATTTAATATTTATTACAAAAATGTTTCTTGTTTTCACAAGCTTATAATTTTTAAAATATGATTACAATTTAAGCATTTTGCAATTTTCGAAACTTTACATCCTTATAAATAATGTGTAAGAGAATTGAACTATTTAATTTTAGTTTCGAAGATAAAAACAATTTAAAAATTGTTTATAACTTCTGCTCTCGCGACAAAATTAACATCCCTGAGACACATACACACTCAGAAAAGAAAGAAAAAATCCAGATGAAGCGTTTTGGCTCCAAAACCCCTTTCGCGAATTAAGTGCAGCATCAACTGAAAATATTAATTTCGTCAAGAAAAAAAGTTTGCAATTTTTGGATATATCCAAATAAATCCGTATTTCCAGTAATCCACTTTCACAAACTCAGAGCGAAATTGCTTTTTTAAGGAAAATATTAACTAACACAACTTATTTCGAGAAGTTTGGTATAAATAATCTTTGACAAGAAGTAAATAGAATAACAATCGACTTCCCAGAAGTGGAACAAAAATGTAAGTTTCCATTAAATTAATTAGAAAACAAGGAATTTTTCCTCAATACTGATTCGACGTCTTTCAAATTGAGTTATAGACAGCCACTCTAAAACAAACCCTTTTATATCTTTTCTGCTAAACAGTGAAATATCAGTCCCGGTCTGTCAAATCATAACGTAAAAATCAAAAATAAATAGAGTAGAACCAGTTTTTGTGCGACTGGTTGGTGTGATCTCTTTAATGCTTTATATGAATTTCAACGGCTTTGGTGCCACTGTAAGTTTTCTATCAATGCAAATATATTCACTTCAAGACGCTCTATTCATATGTTATAAACAATCTTCTTATTGTGGAAGTTCCTCGCGTTAGCAGCACGCGTTTGTTAGAAGATGAGACTATCAATGGCAGTGACATTTTCTCAATAATTTGATAAATTATGAATTCGAATAAGAACCGGAATTCTTTGTGAGAGCGGATAAACAAACAAATCGGTAAAGTATTTTCTTAAAATAGATACCAGTTCCGAAAGGAGTTAGAAATTCGAAGAAAGAGCTTCGATCATGCCTATCTGGTTGTCGTGACGTTCACAAACAACTGACCAACCGATGGATATCACAGACTTATTACTTACTTTATGGTCCGAAAAAATAAATCAATTGAAATTGTATCTTCAAGTGGCGAAAGCGATTTTGAAGTAATTAAGCAGAGGAAAATGCACTCTTTGGATCACGACGAGTAGCCGTGAATTATGTATGTGCATTTTGAAAGATCTCCATGTATACAATGAGAAATTCAATGTTTCGAAAATACTGTAATGTCTTTATTACTGTTTACTTTCCGACACAGCACGTCGTGTCATCAGAACAGAATCCTCTTTCTCAATACAGTAAAAACACAAGCGCAATACACAAAACTCAAGAACTATCTTTTCTTAGTATGAATTTCAGTCCAGTCTCAAAACCAACGGAAATCCCGTCCTTCTCTGTCCGTTACGTTGCAAGGTCAACGCCCTTCTCCACATAAAATAGCAACCCCTCCCCCGCAAATGCGGGAATGTCGCCAACTCTCGAAGAATCTACCGCAACAGTAGCCAGACACTACACGTCGCCGCCAAGATTAGGTTAATTGTAAGTTAAGCATAAATCTGAAGCAACAACAAAACTGACTACTTTGGCGGACCTCTTCCTAAAACTACACTACTACATACACAACAGTACAATTATTGGTAAATAACAAATATGGGTTACCTAATAAACATTATACTAGAAACATATAAGAAAATACAAAATCAGCACATTCACATAAAAAGTATTACCAAGAATTATCCAAAAATAATCACTAATGCTAAACAATAAAGAAAATACAGTTTACACCAAAGAAACACACATAGGGAAATTCAACAAATCTAAGTAACTAATAGTTTAGAAAAAAGAATTAAGATTTATGATACAAACAATGCTGTTCTAACTTTTCCTCTCTCTCTATTCAGATAGTAAATAAACAAACCAACGTTATTTCACCATGAATATCAAGCTTCACAAATACCATTATTGAATTAATTCTAAGAGTACACAATTAAACAACACTTAAATACGTAAATAAATTCAATAATAGACGGTTTTTTTTCTAGCCAACTATGAAAACTCTATTTTAAAAAAATGAATATTAAGGTTATATATGCATAAACCACGCACACAAAAATTAATAATAGGGATACATAATATGAATTATTAAGGCCCAACCATAACGATTAATCATTTTACTTCCTGGGCAATGTCCTACATCAAAAGTGTTCGTTTGGGGTGACAAGTGTCCAATTCCATTCCTGTTTTAATTGATGTTGCAAGGGTTCACAGTTTCTCCTTCAGTCCCCGAAAGCATTCCCCACTCACGCTGGGTCAAGGCCTCCCGGTTATGGTTTCGCCTTTTCCTCGGCAGGTGTCCAGGGAAGAGGGGTCACCCGCGTTCTCCCCCCTCCATCTTTCTCCAGTCCCAGAATGCACAGGAAGGGCTTTTCCTTCGGAATCGAAATCTCCGGCTTGGCTTGCCGTTTAGAAACACTATTCCCAAGTTTTTGATAATCTATGTGGCTCTTTCGCAACTTACGTCTCTTCCTTTCCCACATTTTAGCTTTCATTGTCTTTTGATCATCGCTTTCTCGCAATGCTTGTCTCATCTTCAGAATACCAACTCGTTTGATAAAATCAAGCAGTTTCCAAGCAGGTTTTTCTATTCCTTGTTTATCTTGTTTACCTTTAAAACACCAATGATGGAGCGCAAGTATAATGTTGCTTGAGGCTTTTAAATTCACTTTTTGTTGTAATTCTTCAACTGTCTTTCTGCTTAATTTCTTAAGTTTTCTCTTGAACAATTTTGACTTTTCTTCTTCAATTTCATCATCTTCTAAATCCAATGTCTGTTTACTAAGAATCGCCGGATTAATATCATCTTAAACTTTATCTCTTATCACATCGACTGGTGTTTCTTTTTTTCCTTCCCACATCTCCTTATCGGCAGGAATTAGCGGCACCTCAGATATATAATATATATAAAAAAAAAAAAATATATATATATATAATATATATATATATAAATGTGTCTCTAGATAAACCCTTTCCTTCCTCAACAATGACAGGTTGTGGTACAGCATCTGGATTAACACTAAGCATTTGGGTTATTTCACCTTTAAAAACAAGAACTTTCTCGATTGCTTGAGGTACCTCCATGTCTTCATCCGACTTTTGCTTTAAAAATTGTTTTTTCTTTCCATTCTTTTACACTTCTCTTCTTGTAAGCGCTTCTGTTTTTCTGCTTTCATTCTCATTTTGTGTTTTTCTTGAACCTGTTGCATCTGCTCTTGCGCAAGCCATCTTTCTTTCTCCAATCTCGTCTCTTCTTCCACAAAGCCGTTCTTTCGTTCATTTTCCTCTCTTCTTGGGCCTTATGTATTTCTTCCACTGCTTTGGAATCTTCCTGAACCTTGAGTCTAGCTTCCTCCTGAGCCTTCAATCTAGCTTCCTCCTGAGCCTTGAGTTTTGCTTCTTCCTCAGACTCGAGTCTGGCTTCCTTCTCAGCCTTCAGTCTAGGTTCCTCCTCCAGCCTTCAGTTTAGCTTCCTCCTCGGCCTTGCACCATGCTTCTATTATTTTGGCTTTGTCTACTTTCCCTCTTGCTGCTTCTATTCTCGCTAATTCCAATTTCTGTATTCGTTCCAAGTGGCGTTCTTCTGCTTTCTTTTTAAACTCTTCTTCTTTCTTTTTGTATTCTTCTTTCTTTCTATGCTCTTCTTTTTTCTTTTCTTCTTTCTTTCTATAAACTTCTTTTTCCATTCTGTCTTCTATCGTAGTTGCTAAGATACCCCTGACAAATTTTTCATCTTCTAAGTATGCCTTAATTAGCATTAATTTCTGTTTCAACTCCATAATTCCAAGATCAGCGTCAACGATTTCTCCCATTTCCACTAGGACCGTTACTAAATCTTCTTTTGTGGCGTTTTCAAACATTTTTTTTCTTCTCTGGTTCTCGAAATTAGAGCGTGTTGTAACGTCTTTAGTATCTTTTACTTTCCGACACAGTACGACGTGTCAGCAGAACAGAATCCTCTTTCTCAATACAGTAAAAACACAAGCGTGAAGTAGCACGTTTTTATCCTATAGGACAGAACCCGGGACCTTTGGGTCCGAAGCCGAGTAACTTAACCTCTACACCAAAATGATCACCATGGTGCGGAGGTTGTTACTGGCTTATATAGATTATATCGCTACGCACTCCCCTACCAGAGAGCTGGTTAGGCGTGCAAACGATATAGTTGTTAATGGGAGCGGTCAGTTTCTTGTGTGTTTGATAAGTTGCGTCAAGTTTATTTGACGATTTTTTTCTTGGTTTCTCTCTTGCGTCATGTTTATCTGGCGAATTTTTTCCTTGTTTGCTCTCTTTTTTTGCGGACAGATGGCGCCACGACAGATCGAGGTTTCACTTTTCTTAGTTTAGCTGGGGTCACCAAATGAAGTAGCACGTTTTTATCCTATAGGATAGAACTCGGGATCTTTGGGTCCGAAGCCGAGCAACTTAACCACTACACCAAAAGGATCATCATGGTGCGGAGGTTGTTACTGGCTTATATAGATGATATCGCTACAAGCGCAATACACAAAACCCAAGAACTATCTTTTCTTAGTATCAATTTCAGTCCAGTCTCAAAACCAACGGAACTAACCTTCTCTGTCCGTTACTTTGCAAGGCCAAAGCCCTTCTCCAGAGAAAATAGCAACCCCTCCCCCTCAAATGCGGGAATGTCGCTAACTCTCAAAGAATCTACCGCCAACAGTAGTCAGACACTACAAAAATATTTTCATGTATAATTTAATAATTTATTTTATTTGAAAGTACTTTCTTGTAAATTTCGTAAATAATAGACGTATTTTCAAAGTGCGTCTTTTTTATGCGGTCCTTCTCCACAGAATAAAAAAAAGGATTCTGTAGTATGTCGACAAAGTTATTTATTATATGTAAGTATTTATGAAATGATCGAAAACTTTTTTGTACTGTTTCTTTTTATTCGGTCTCTAACTACCGCAACAAACAGGTTTTACTCTATCTCCTACTGGTGTGATGTTTGAGAAAATTAATGGTAGCGAGCGAGTAAGAAAATTAAATATTAGTTTTATTTACGTCACAGTTATTAAGTAAAGTATATAGATTTCATTGAAGTTAGTTATAGTACTGATTATTTCATCGGAGTTCAGTGTATGTTATTTGTGAAGGAGGAGGCAGACAAGGACGTCTTAAGGGATGGGCCAACTAGGCCCGTGTCCAGGTACTCGCCTTCAGTGGGGGTCTTGCATCGTTTTGGACTCTGTCTTAATAAGATCATGATCTGGGGAATTTTAATGTGGTCAAATATTATTCCTGTACATATTCTCCTAAAAACAGACAATTTCAAACTGAATGCAACTTTGCAAAAGTGGCAAGAATATTAATATGTGTTTACCGTTGGTCATGTCTAGATCTAGGCCTAATACTTTTTAATGATTGTCAGTTTCTGCTTCCCTCTAATCCCCCTTGTCTACTCTCGGACCCGACTAGATGTGTGGGAAGAACTGAATAATCAGTCGACATGATTCACTCTAATGATTTTATTGTCACAAAATATCAAACAGGCACAATAATAATCTAATTAAGAATAATGATCATCAAGCAGAGTGCGAAGGTGAGACTCGTTAGCCTGGGGATAATATTACGGTTCCTCAACTGATTCCAAGATAACTTATACAAGCTCAATATCAACTACACTACGCACTAATAAGCTAAACTTCTATTTAAACAAGGATCACGATACCTGTACTCTTGTAAAGTCCTACTATTGAGGCTTTGAACGGTAATCTTTAACTGGATTCGATCACCTTCGAGTGATCCTCTCAAGCTGTTACGTAAGTGTGAATATTGGAATATTTCATTCACAAACATAGCGCAAGTTAAGCAAGTAATTGCTTTGAGATTAAATTATTAGATTGAAGATTTAAGATTCATGATATTGCTGTTGTTGCTTATGCCACCTGTCTGACGTAGTCAGATTGAGGTCCACGAAATTCATCATGGCAACGGGCTAGAGATACGTCTGTCATTAGCCTAAGCTTTGAGCCCATGAAGGTAACAGCACGATTTTTCTCACGATAGATGGCGACACCTTTCGGACCCACAGATTTAACGAGCCCGTGCTCCGTTTGTACTCGGCGAGTATTTGGTTGCATCAGACATCAAACCCAGGCCTTCCGGTCTGGCGTCCGATGCTTTAACCACTAGGCTACGCACGTGATTCATGATATTAGAATGAGTTATCTGTTCATTAGCGATTGTTCTCCTTATCTAGTTCACGTAGTCGAGTTTACTTAGAGTTGGGTGTTGAGATTATAGATAACGCTTTATATATCACTCCTAGGTTTCCTTTTATAGTTTCACTTGTGATTGTTTAAGTGTGTTTAAAGGATAAATAAAACTAATTGTTATTATGGAAGTTTTTGGTGATGCTTTGTTTCCCCCCACACCTTTAGCCGCGCAGGATGGAGAGAGAGAGGGGTGCCGATTTGATCAAAACCCCCACACCCTAAAATTGTGAATTTCACCAAAAAATTACAATTTTTTCCTATGATTTTATTTTATATGCCATCATATCAGCTTTATAAAAATACCAAGTTTCTTATTTTCCGTTTCCTAGAACAAAAACTATAAGTGCATTAGTAAGAGCAGATGCCATTACTTTAAGCAAGATGTCATACTTTAAAACGCGTTTTACTCGAAATGTGATTTTATTTAAATACTCAAACAAGGCCAGCGATTGCTCAAAAAGTTTTGAAAATAATTAAATGAAATTTTTTGTGTATGTTCGGTATAATAGTAGAGGAGTTTTAACCTTCAGATTTATCAATCAATGATTTATTACAAAATTTACTGTCACTTATGTCAATATAATCACTGTTTTTTTAAGCATTCCCATGCAATAACAATGATAAAGTACTCTTGTTTTTGTAAAACTTAAAATATCTCTTATCCGGAAGGTCACTTCAAAATAGAATAAAATTGCAACATATCAGAATTGAATAAAATTGCAACATATCAGAATTGAATAAAATTGCAACATATCAGAATTGAAAAATTGAAAATTTGTTTATAAACCTTTGGTATAGAATGGGTAACGTTTATGCTATTTTTTGACAATTTTTACCCATTTTAGTAATAGTAATTTCCTTTTCTCTTCTTAGTTTTAGCATATTTTTCTCAAAATGTACTAAACAAATCTAAAACAACAAACAACAAAAAATCCCCATATCTCCATTTTTTAAAAAAAAGTTGTCGGAAGTAGTCGGATACCTTAATTTAAAAATAACAGGCGTAGAATTTCTAAAACGGAATATATTTATATCTTACGCTTCCGCAACCCCACCCTTTTGTTGTCAATTTCCGCAAAACCCATTCTTTGTGATTTTCTAAACAAAAGAAATAAGCTTGTCGAATTTCAAGTTAGTAGATATAATAAAGGCAAAGCGAGAATTTTTGTTTATAATGCCCCCCCTTAAGACTGGGAGTTCCTCAAAACCCGTCCGTAGATAGTTTCTACTCAACAAAAGAACATGCTTGCTAAATTTCAAGTCTGTAGGTTTTATAGTTCGAAAACGGGAATATATATCTATATATATAAAGGAGAAAAGCGACTGAGAGAGAGACTGACTGACTGACTGACTAATCACGAAATCTCTGGAACTATTCAACCTACAGACTTGAAATTTGGTAGACATGTTCCTTTGATAGAGTAGACATCAGCTAAGAAAGGATTTTCCGAAATTCGAAACGCAAGGGGCGTTACGGGGGTTAAGGGCTTTAATAATAATTGTTTCCATGTTTAAACTACTTGATGTACAATCTTGAAATTGGGTAAGCGGATTCCTTTCAGAAGTAGAGATCCGCTACAAAATGAGTTTGCTGAAAATCGACCCCCAAGTGGCGTTGTAGGGGCGTAGGGGGCGTTATAGATAATTATTTCCATTTTTAAACTATTTTACGCACTGTCTTTAAATTTGATGTATAGATTCCTTTCGTAGAATAATGATCAGTTACAAAACGGGTTTTGTGAAAACAGACATCTAAGTGGCGTTGCGGGGGATTAAGGGGCGTAATAGATAAATATATCCGTTTTTAAACTACTTCACCTACCTGCTTGAAAATTGGTAGGTAAGTTTCTTTCATGGAGTAAATATCCGCTACAAAATGGGTTTTGGGAAAATTGACCACCAAGGGGTGTTGCGGGGGCGGGGGCGTTATGAAGTCTTATTTTTAAGTTATTAGACGTACAGTCTTGAAACTTAGTAAGCAGATTCCTCTCATAGGGTAGAGATACGCTGAAAATGGGTTTCGTGAAAATTGCCCCCAAGTGGCGTTGAGGGGACTTAAGGGGCGTTATAGATAATTATTTCCATTTTTAAACTATTAGACGCACAGTCTTTATATTTGATAAAGATATTTCTTTCAAAGAGTAGAGATCAGCTATAAGAAGATTTTGTGAAAACAGACCTTTAAGTGGCGTTGTAGGGGAATAAGTGGCGTAAGAGATAAATATTTTCGTTTTTAAACTATTTGATCTACCTGCTTGAAAATTGGTAGGAATGTTTCTTTCATGGAGTAAATATCCGCTACAAAACGGGTTTTTAGAAAATTAACCCCCAAGGGGTGTTGCGGGGGGTTAAGGGCAGATATAAATAATTATTTCTTTTTTTAAACTATTAGACTCACAGTCTTGAAATTTGGTTAGCAGATTCCTCTCATAGGAGAGAAATACACTGCAAAATGTGTTTTGTGAAAATCGACCCTAGGTGGTGTTGCGGGGGTTCAAGGGGCGTTATTGATAATTTTTTTGCATTTTTAATTAATTGGACGCACATTCTTCAAATTTTGCTAAGCAGATTCCTTTCATAGAGTGCAATTCCCCTACAAAATGGGTTTTGTGAAAACAGACCCAGAAGTGGCGTTGCGGGGGCTCAAGTGGCGTTATAGACAATTATCCCCATTTTTAAACTGTTAGACGTACAGTCTTGAAATTTGATAAGCAGATTCCTTTCGTAAAGTGAAAACCGCTACAAAATGGATTTCGCGAATATCAACTACCAAGTTTAATTTCGGGAGATTAAGAGGCGTAATCGATAAATATTTCCATTTTTAAACTACTTGATCATCCTCCTTGAAAATTGGTAGGCATGTTCCTTTCATGAAATAGAGTTCCTCTAACAAAGAGTAAAATGAAAATTGACCCACAAAGATGTTTGCGAGGGGCCAAGAGGAGTTACAGAAAAAAATTCTTGTTTTTAATTGTTAGACCCATATACTTGAAATTTGTTAAGCATGTTTCTTTTGTTGAATAGGGATCCACTAAGAATAAATTTTAAGCAAATCAAGAGTTCTGGGGGGTTGCAGGGGTTTACTGGGACGTATGCACAAAAAAAATTACTTTTATCTAGCTACAAGGACTATAATAATGAAATTTGGTTTGCATTTTTCTTTTGTTGAATTGAAATCCGCTAAGAGCGGTAATTTTGGAAAACGGCTCTCAACGGGATTATGGGGATATTGATAGTAAAACTTTTGCTTTTTTTCTGTTAGATTTAGACTTGAAATTTGGCTTGCATGTTCAATTTACGGAGTAGAGATCCACCGAAAATTGGTTTTGCGGGAATCCACTTGGTTTTTGAGTTACGAAAGAGCAAACATCATTCTATGCTTCAATTTTAGAGATTTTTAGAAAATACAAATTAGAGGAGTTCTGCCCTTTTTTTTTATCAACAGGTGACAGTTACAGGTATAAGTATATTTTTCAATTCAATCGAATTCTTAACGCTAGGACTTAGATATCAATAATTTATACATATATATAAGCAGTAAAAATTTATAAAACATCATGAAATACCCAGCGAAGCGGGCGGGTAACAGCTAGTTATTCTATAAAGCCTCCCACCTCTAAACCTTTTGCTAAAACGTTGCCAAATCAAAAGACGTCGCGTTATCATTGGTAACATGTGAGCGAATGGTTTTCCACTATTGGCTGCATATCACGGCATTTGGCAACTTCACACATACACATAAATATTCTTCCTCAAGCAAAGGGTCCTTATATAAAAAAACCTTTAAAAATAAACTTGAAAATCTTTTTGGAGGAAACATGTTTACGGTTCCTTTGAAAGATCAGTGAAACTCGCTGATAAATTTTGGAATGATTCGATTAACATCTTAGATTTATATGAGTCGCAAACAAATATACAAACATTCGAATTTACTTATAAAATAAAGGACGTAATTTCTTTCAATTTAAGACATAGGATATTGATTCAAATTACTTCTTCAAACATTGGTGCGGACTTCTAAAAAGTAGAACGTATGGAACATGTAATTATATTACAAGGAGGAAATATCACTTCCTTAAAAAATTTTCTTCGCTGGGAAATGATTCTTCTGTCATGATCTCATACGCATCATTTTTCTGTGTTCCTCGATATTTTGAAAGTAATAGTAAAAGTACACAGCCAAAAAAACTATATTTGCCATAGCCTTAGGGTTGCAAACCATTTCTACTAGCTGAAAAAGAAATTTTCTCGCTACTCATTGAATTCTATGTAATATGCAAATAAAAAAAAAAGCTTTCAGACTAGCAGATGAGTATTAGAATGCAGTCGTACATAGGTGATGATCAAAAACGGGTCTGATGGCTTCCTTTGACAGATATAGGCGAAAAAGGGATTGTCCTGCCTTGTTGAACCCCCAGGGTGAAATACTGATTTTCTTAGTATCTACAGAAACTCATACGAACGGAGGTGAATTTTTTAATGACTTTTTTGATATCTCGTACATTTTAAGTATCAGAATACGATAAAATGGCCAAATTCAGTCAAAACACATTTGTTTTTGTTTTTATTTTATTAAACAGAGCTATCTTTTGACTTTAGAAAAAGTTACTTTGTTTAGTTTTACTCTACCTAGAGGCCAAGTTACAATCAGTTTTAAAAAAAATAGAAAGACCGAAAGTGGCTCCTTCAATTTACCTGAAGTGAGGGCATTTAAATTGTTCAGGATCTTTCAAAGGATTACGAATGTATTTTTATAAAAACTTTTTGATCCCGATATTTATATTATTTTCTAGAGAATGTACTAAAATATTTCTTATCGCTAATATATTTCTTATGGCCTGTTGCTTAAATGATGGTTTTATACAGTAGCGCACACAGGAATTTTTCAAGGGGGGGGGGTCCAAGGTCGAAAGTCCACCTTTCTCGTATCATACTTCAATAGTTCACTCAACATATTCTTTTGATTTGTCAATTTTTGGGAACAAAAACCGTAATTAATTAATTAATGATCCATACTAATTAGTAAATAAATAATTAGTATTAATTAATAAAATTATTTGTTAATAACAACCACTTAATTAAATTTTACGTACTATATACATAGGATTGTAACCTAATTGGAAAAAAATCAAGAGATTCAGACCCGAGCCTCTCCCCCTCATGTGCGCCTCTGCTCTCATAAAAATATCATATTTCTTGTAATATTCTCCCGATCCACTCGAAATTTTTTGAATTTCTATAAAACATTTAGTAATTTTTCTATATAAATGCATCTAAAGTGTTTTTGAAATATTTTTACTGATTTAATTTATATCTCTAATACTTTTGAAGTTTTTCAAAAGTTTTGTCAAAATTTTACTTATAATTGTAATTTTTTTAAAATTTAGATATTTTTAAAAAAAATACTTTTAGCTAAACCTTAGTATTTATTGGTATTGATTACTAAAAAAGCATTTATAATGTTTTAGTATGCTATTTTTTTTATAAAAATGAACTCTGAAAGTGTTCGGATACTTTTTAACGTTTCATTTAGTTCCAAAAAAAAGTAATAAAGTTCCTAATATCCCATACTTTAGATGTTTTTAAAATAAGTAAAAATTGAAAAAGTACTATTTTTTAGGTTTTAAGTTAATTAAGTAATTTAAATACGTATAAAAATGGCAACATATTGGATGAATCTTAAAACATCAACTTTTAGAAATCATCGTATATTATGAGGATGCAAGGTACAAAATTAATTATAATGAACTTCATGAAAATAAAAATGAAGTGAGAGATTTTGAAACTTTTGTTTTCTTTATTTAAAATTAAATAGAACTTATTTCAAGACTAGTTAACTAAATTAGCTGTAATGCTAAGAAATAGAAAACGAAGAAATCATCACTTCATACAATATTCAAAAAATAACCAACACACTTATTAGTATTTATAATATAATTTATTAGGAAAAAAAGAAAGAATTGCATTACGTAATTTGCCGTGAACTTTCGTCTGCAGAAGTGTGACAATGCACCAAAAGAAGAGACATTATAACAATATAAACTCTTTTATCATGATTATCAAATCACTTTCTAAATTCGACCTAACCTAGGTATAAGCCACCAGAATAATTATTAACTTAAATGTATATAATAATACATTTAATACTGGCTGTGCTAATTAAACTGGTCCGCTGATGGACCTTCTTGAACCCCGGTCACTTTACCTATTACATCTCTTATCCGTAGATCATTAGTGTCAAACTCAAAGTTTAACTTGGGCCATGCAAACAAGGTTTAACTTTAGATGGACCGCGAAAAAATCAATATTCAAAGAAACGTAGATTTATTTCGAATTACAATAACTATATAAAAAGAATAAGAGAAATATAATGTTTACATCCTGACATTGACATCTCTCTGTGCTACTATAGTTCTTATTTTAAGAGAAGTTTTGTTCGCTATGATTACTTTCCAAATGGACACAAGGCGAATACCATTAATACTATTTATAACAGGAGACTCTTACACCCTTTCATAACTGCTCGCACCAATAAGTAAATCCAAATATTATCCAAATTTCATAAGTGAATTTTTGATTACTTTCAAACCTGGCTAAATAATATTTGTAAAATTCAGGCACACCCACTTCAATAAATTTTGTTTTCAAATTTAAGTCGTAATGAATCTCGATGGCCTCTACTTGTATTTGGCTGGGTACCGAGTCTAAATTTATTGAGAAAATCCAAGAAAACGAACAAAATTTCTGTCTCAAAGAATTAAATTCTATAAGTAATGTTTCGAATTTCGGTCTAAGATTTGAAATTTTTTCATCGAACTTTAATATGATGCAGCAGTATCTAAACGATTTTTTCATGTTGCACCACGAGAAGTGTTTCAAATCTTGATTCTTCATTTGCTTTTCCCAACGAACTAACTTATATATGAATTATTTTATTACGTCAAACATGTGCAAAATGAACTGATATTTTCATTCCAAAGATAAATTTAAATTGATTAAGTATTTGGTTATATCAACCATGAAACATGGGACAAGCCACAACGTCTCTCATTAGCAGTCAGTTTTCTAAATAGAATGACTGTTGACCTTCCATGGCCTTGGTTTATTTTGTGGAGCGACGAGGCTCATATTCACCTCAATGTCAACAGACAGAATTGCCGCATTTAGGCGATAGAAATCCACGGATCTACACTGAAAGTCCACTGTAATCTCCAAAGATCACTGTCTGGTGGGGATTAACTGCGATATTCATACTTGGGCCTTTCTTCTTTGAGGAAAACAGTAAATGTGGGCCTGTCACATGTCCCGTTACGGGCCATCGGTGCCATTAAATGCTGCAGACGTTTGTTGTGCCGCAACTACAGCACAACGGGTCCTTAGATCGACCATTTTCATGCAGGAAGGTGCGCCCTCACATATCAATGGGTCCGTGAAGGCGCTATTACTCCAAAACTTCTCAGAGGAACGTGTTATTCAACGCTCCTTTCCTATTCGATGGCTACCACGTTTGCCGGATCTAACTCCGAGTGATGAGGGTTATCACTTGGAGCACCTTTCTCTACATCGGCCTGTACACGATTGACAACTGCTTTTCTGGTGCAATTTCGTCCTAACCTATTCTTGTTTCTGCAAACTGAACGGTTTTTTTCTTTCTTACCTTTACTAAATATTATGGTTCAATAACACGATGATATGAAACTAGTAAGAAAATGTTTGTTTTGTTGTTTCTTTATACCTTTTTGGTCGTTTATTGTGTTAAATTTCCTGTTTCCCTCAAAGAAGGATTTTTTTTCGAAAATTCCCCAATTTTTTTCCCTTTGAAATTCCATGAGCGCATTTCGTGTATAGCCCATGTACAAAATTTCCTTGCATTCCGATCAGTGGTTTGTGCTGTAGGAGGCCGTTTATAGGGGAATTTCATGACCACCTAGTATATGGATGCCTTCCGAGCAACGGGAAACATCTCCAAAGAAGGAAAAGGACCTTGAAAGACCGTTAGAACACCTGAAAATGTAGAACGAGTTCGTGAGTCAATTCAGTCTGGTATGTGACATAAGGATCCAACAATTCTTCTTATCCACTTTTGAAGAAAGGGATTTTGACAACGTGTGGTTACAATAGGACCACGGTCCACATCTCCAGCTTTTCCATGGGTGTCTTAAGAGCAGCCTTTTCCGAGTGACTGATCTCGAAGCGAGTAGCCACGAACTGGCCTGCATGCTCCTCTGATTTATCCCCTCCTGATTACTTCTTGTGGGGTTATCTCAATAGTTCCTCATTACTTCCCGTGGGGTTTGCAAATATCGCTCCAAGACCCTGGAAGACCCATAGAACGACGTTTACGTCTATATTGACAATATCGCAATCAGTATGCTTGAAAAGGTGACTCAAAGTTTTCGAAATCGACTGCATCAGTGTATTGATAATGGAGAGTGACAGACATTTTTTCAATCTGTGTAAATTTAAAGTTTTAATGTTGTGTGGTAGGCGGATAATAACAATAAAGTCGAATGAAACACAAAGTGTGTTTTATTGCATTTTCAAAACAGGAAGTTCCTGCTTCCCACCCTATAGAACCGTAAGGTAACAGCAACCGTAACCAGACTAAGGACAAATCACTTTCAAAGATACTATCTAATGGATAATGGGCATATGTGGAGTACGAGCACTGCGCGGGCACACAGCTGGATCTCAAAGACTTCTTTAGCTACCTTCCATTGCTTGTGCATTTTTCAAAATCGACATTGAGTACAACGCAGACACATTATACACATACAAGGCCGAGGACATTGCCAAGGCACTTTTCACACCTTTGGCACTATCTAATTTTTACCATCGTTTCTGCGTGTACCTGTTCACACGACAACAACAACATAGTAGTATGGGAAAATAGTTTCTTAAGCAATGTTTGCAATTTTAGTAGCATGCATGTAATATAACGGACGTCTTTCTTTCTTTCTCCTTTAGAAATCTCTAACACAAGGGTCGGCAAGCTATGGCACGTTGTTCAATTCTCAGTGGCACTCTGTGCTACTCTACAAATTTGTCAATTTTTGAGTGGTTGACAAAGAAATTAGTGGACCTTATTTGATGAAGACCTTCAGAATTATGGACATTTATGGAATTACGAAAAAACTTAAACAATAACTCTAAAGATACATTTGCGGCTGTTTTGTACATTATTGAATGGCATTGCTTGAGAGATTTAATTGTTTGAAGATTTTTGTCCGCTTTTGGGTCTACGTATAGGTAAAAATCTTTTCTCATGAAAAATATTTCGAGTTCGCAAAGAGATTGACACGATTCTTTGCATGCAGTTAAATTGAAATTCGCACATTATACCCCCGATTATGCGATGTGAAAGAGTGGTGCAAGAACTAGGTTTGCATTAATATTTTTACTTATCTTTCATGAAGGGTAATACTTTTTTGTTATATTTTTCTTATTTTATAAATGTTTAATGCTTGATATATGCAGTTTTATTTTATTTTTGTTGAAAAAATAGTTATTTCATGCTGATTATTTTTATATATGTTAAGATAATTTTAAATGAGGCAACGCTAATATGTAATAAAATTGTAAATCTATATTATTGAACTCTAATTCTGCATGCATTTTGGCGGGAAACGAATTGTTTAAAAAATTTCCTTAGTGGTACGCTGAATCATATTGGTAGATTGGTTTGGCACGCCCCAGCTGAAAGGTTACCGACCCCTGCTCTAACATATCTTATTAAATTTAAAGAATATACTGATATATGTATTTACTTTATTGCTAATTGAAAGTTAATGAACTTAGAAAAATATATGATATTTAAAAGCAATTTTTTCTTATATTAGTCCATTAAATTATTTAAGGTAAAAGAAGGAACAGGTAAATTTTTCTAAGATATTCCTTTTAGAAAATAATAGCAGATAGTCCTTAAATGTTGTATAGAAATAAATTATTAATTAATATTTAAATTAAATTAATTACTAGCGTATTGAAATGCATCATGTTTACGTGAAATGGTAATAACCTCTTATTTCAATTAATTATAATGGATGGGTCAAATAAAAGGGAATCACTTTTTGTTTGGTTTCATTTTTTCTATGAATTGAATTTAAGAATCAAGAACAAAAAATTGCTTTCACGTTTTTTCTACTTGTTGAATGATTTGAACATTTTTTCCCGCTAAATAAGTTTTGAAAATTAGTTTTTGAAGAGTTTAAAGACCTCAGTATATTTTGCTTTAAATGAAAAATTATTATTTGTGCAAAATGAGTTGGGAAAGTTCATTTACATATTTTTTAATACTTATCCGTCTTTTTTAAAACATGGATTGTATTACTCGAATTTTAAAATAAAAATCATGTATAACATAAATTTATTTATGTCTCCGCGGCTCCCTTTCATGCATAAGCCAGACATTGTGGACCCCCATAATTTTAAACACTCCTTTCTGACTCCAAGCACATGCCTGAGTGATTTAAATGCAATCGTTATCGTATTGGTATGCAGTAAATTCAGTTCTTAATCTTTGCACACACACAAATGTGTTTCTACTATTTTTAAAAAATATTAAGTCGTAGTAATAGCTATGTAATTGGAACAATGAATTAATATTCCTGATCAAAATACGTGTTCTAGTAGTATTTATTCACTGTGGAAAATTTAGTAATCCAGTCTAGAATGGCACATCTTTCAATTTTCCCAGAGAAATCTGAAAATTGAATGAGAGAAGATCACGGATACCCTAGAAAAGCACTCAGCGCCTAAGGTCACGTAAACTGAGATAAGCACAGTATGCATTGGCCTTCATGGGCTGTTGTGCCACTGAGTTCAGTACAGTGAATATTTCTTTCGAAATTCAATAAACTGAAAGAGGACTCTTCTATCAGGAATATAAATTTCATAATTTTTCCATATAGAGGCTTTCAGTGTGTAAGACATGTTCACGATTGTAAAGATTATAGCTTTTGTTGATGAAACTTCAGATTTTTAACAACGCATTTCGAAGCTACGCTAGGGCTAATGGTGAAAAAAACCTCTTTTTTTTTCTAACCCCTATCAAGTGATGAGGATTATTCATTGGGAGGCATTACAAAATCCCAATCTTTTAATTCACGCCAACATGATATGAAAATAATTGTACGTGTTGTTCCATTTATAAAGCATAGACTAAAGTTTGAATTTCAAATTGTGTAACGATGTTGAAGTGTTTAAAAAAACAATTTCTTCAAAAAGATTTTAATCTTAAAAAAATATCTTATCTTATGCATGTACTATAAAATAAAATGCTTTTATTTTACCTATGTGAGTTATTATTGTTGACAAATATGTATTTTTTAAGAAAATGTTTCTTCAAGGAGCAAAAGATGGAAACACCGAAGTGTATGAGCTGATTAGCTGGAAATACATGATTGCTTTAATCACGTGACTATGACATCACATGAGATTTTCAGTTAATTGGCTTGAAACACGTATTTATCATTATCATGTGATTATGACGTAACATGAATTTAGCCCATAGCTATGTAAATTATTTGAAATAAAAGAATTTATAGGATGACCAATGAAGTTTGGAAATATATATTTTATAATTCTTACTTTTAAAGTTAGGATCCTTTTATTAATTAAATAACGAAATATTCATTAATTTAAATACGTATTCTAATACATTCACATCCAATCCAATTTAATTTAGGGTATGGTTGAAAAAAGGATAACACAGGAAAAACTTGGAAAACATTTGCTTTTGTAGCTGTTTTTAAAGTTCAACCTTCTTTAAAAAGATAATTTATAGGAAAATATCTTGAAAGTAAATTCTTTCTTGGATTTAATAAAGATTACATTTGAAACATGTATAATATTATGATAATATATTACTTTTAAGCGAACTCAGGCGAAAAAAAGAAACTTTGGATGACACTTTTTTTGTCATCCACCGCTGGAGATTCAAAGATATATTATTTAATATATAAGATGACTTCCTAGACATTAGGAATTAAATAATAGCGTTTTTTTCGGCTCTAGAATAAAATTAATTAAAATCAGCCCGTTCAGATATGATACATTGTAAAATATTATTTATGAAATATTGTCCTTACATATTTCGTCCATGATTACTTATAAAATATTTTGGAATTCTAATTAATGAAATTGGTTGGTACTTCAGGATATAGACAAAGACTAAATAATTTGCATATTCAAACATTTCACGTACTTCTTGATCTGTTTACAACCTAGTTCCAAGGACGACGTTTTAATTGGTACCTTCCAACTTCCCTACCACTTAACATCCTAACATCAAAGCCCCCATTTTGACTTCCGGCAGAGCGATTTCCATTATTTCTCAAGATGAACTTACAAGGGGAGAGCACGACTAATGAAATTCATTTTGGGACAAGACGGTATAATAGTAGGACTCCCTTAGGGTGTTCATCCTTCTATGTATTATCGCCCAATGGCTAGTCAATTCGGAGAAAATAGCCTTGCATACTGTTGAATACGCTGATGGATACTGTTCCAATCGCACAATGGACTTTTTTTTTCAATTTATTTAATTTTTTTTAAAATTAAAAAAATTTATTTAAAAAGGAATGATTAAATATTTCATATAATTGTAAAATAATTTCATTAATAATATATAAAAAGACCTATGTTATTTTTGTTATATTAATTATAAAGTAATTAAATTTAATAATAATAATAATATATTATAGGGATCATACTATATAATATATAATATTTTACTTGTAATATATTGTATTTCAATTGTAAAACTATTTAAAACTGCTTTTTATATGCATAAAATTTCATATATTTATTATAAAAAATATTTATTAATATAAGAATATATTTATAGAATATAATATAAATATATATTTTTCGCAGTAATTATTTTACTTTATCAAACACAAAATAATTACATAAATATAATTTAATATATAATAAATAAATTTATTTAATTTAAAATAATTAAATTGAATTAGAAAAAAAAGAGTTCATCGCGTGATTTGAATCCTATTCGCCCGCAAAGAAAGCCGGTGCACTACCAACTGAGCCACTGCGTCGCTGGAGGTAACTAAAACTTAATTGTATAAAAGCTAAGCATGAATTTCGAAGGTTATTTTCTCCGAATTGACTGGCCATTCGGCCCTACCACATTGAGAACTGAACCATCTAATGGAGTACTACTGTTGAAAAACTCAAAAAAATTTCAATACAAAATATAATCGACTCGAAGTGTAAAACTTGACAACTTTATTCTTCAAAACAAATCATAAAATTAAAAATATTGTTCTTTTTTTTTATAAAAAATACATATAAACATCCGATCGCGTGACTCGCTCGACTGACGTCACGTTTCATGCTTATTAGCACGTGCGTAAATAAAATAAAATAAAATTGATAAACTTTTCAGTACATCGTTTTTAACATCCTCCTACCTTTTAATTATGGAGCATAATCAAAACTATTTTGAGCTTGTAAATACAATCTACAAGTTAAGTCTCTCTGGAACCTTCAGTCTTCTTCCAGACTTACTAAATTTTGGTGTGTGTTCGAGGATGGCGGTGTCATTGAACTGATCGGATTCCTCTGAATGATCCATTGACTTTATGCTCTTCAAATATTGAGGACCATCTGAGGTTGCGATCTCCAATGGGTATATCCGTTGTATAGGGCGAAGCAGCTCATTAGTCGACGTCTGCACTCTGACAAGACGAACTTCTCCGTCTCTCCCAAGAATCAGCTGTGAAATGCGTCCCAATGGCCAGTCAATGCGTTTTTTGTTATCAGCTCCCGCCAAAACAATGTCCCCAATTGAAACTTTAATTATTGGCTGTCTTTTCTGTACTCGTTGCGTAAGAGTGCCTAAATACTCTGATCTAAACCTCTCCCTTAGATCTTTAATTAAGTTTTGTCTGTATTTTATTCTTTTTGTAAGGGATTTACTATCCACAGCATCAATATCTTGTAATTTGTGTTCTTGAGTGTCTTGCAGGAACATCGACGGTGATATTGGTTTTATAGCTTCACTTTCAGTAACGTAAGTAAGCGGTTTTGCATTTATGACGCTTTCACAATCCGCTGGGGGCAGTTAACATTTCTTCATAACTCAAGCTAGCTCTTCCTAGCACTCTTTTTAGCAGATTTTTCAAAATTCTTATGAGGCGCTCCCACCAACCACCCCACCATGCAGCAGTTGGAGGGTTGAACTTCCATTCGATAGCATTTACAGCTCCTTGTCCTTCAGCCTGCTTCCAATCCAATAGCCTTTTGTACCGTTATCACAATAGACAGTGGAGCATCTTCCTCTACGCGAAACAAATCTTCGAAACGCAATTAAGAATGCTTCAGTGGTAGTGGCAGTGACAAGTTCAAAATGTACTGCTCGATATACGGCGCAAGTAAATATTAACACCCAGCTCTTCTTATTTTCTTAGAGAAAGAGTGGACCAGCCATATCGTTCCCGGTAATATGAAAACCCGCTGCATCTTTCCTCGGTCTTCTGGAAGTGGAGGGGCAATCGTTTCCAGATTTCTAGAGTTAAACCTCTTACAAGTAATGCAACTTGTCAAGACTCGTTTCACAATTCTTCTTCTATGCCAAATCCAATACTTTTCTCTTAAAATATTCAAAAGTATCTGCACCCCTGCATGACAATTTTTCTCAAGCATGTAGACTATTAATCTTTTAATCACTTCGTGGTTTGGAGGTAGTATAGAAAGTTTCAAAAATGTATCATTATCTTTCCTGTTGGTAATTTTGGTCTTTAATCGGAGGATGCCTTTCTCATCTCTAAATGCTTGCAGCTTTAAGTCGATCATCACTCTCAGATGAAAAACACTCATTTTGAATCAAGCTTATTAGCTTCTCTTCAGCTTCCTGGAATTCTCGTGCAACCAATTCTCCGTATCTTTTTCCTTTTGGTCTCACACAATTGTGTTTAAATCGGAGAATCCATGCTATAAGTCTAACAATGCTTTCATATCTGTAAAACTTGTTGTAGTACCAATTATTATTTTTGCAGATTTCACTATTTGTTAATGTGTATGAGGATCTCGACTTCTCCTTTTCAATTTCATCTTCATCGTAAGAATTATTAACTATATCTGTAAGATGTTTAAACTCAAATGGATCTTTCACCCATTTAGGACCTTCCCACCATCTTGACGATAGGAATTGCTTTGCTTTACAACCTCGCGATGGCAAATCTGCAGGATTCTTTTCACCAAGCACATGTCTCCAGGACGTGGGATCACTTAGCTTTCGGATCTCGTTTACTCGATTGCGTACAAATACCGACCAGTTATCGTATCTCTGTATCCATGCCAACACAGTAGTTGAACCACTCCAATAATATCTCTTAATATTTTCCCATTGTAGAGCTTTAATGACAAAATTCGTCAATCGGGTTCCAATAACAGCAGCTAAAAGCTCCATTCTTGGAATCGTGGCTCCTCTCAGCAAAGAAACTCTAGCTTTGGAAGTCAGAAAAACACTTCGGTTCGATCCTCTTTTTCAATTCTCAGAAATACCACAGCTGCATACGCATCTTGACTACCATCAACAAAAGTATGTATGGTACAATTACTGAGATTTTCTTTAGTTACTTGTACATATCTAGGCACTTCAAGATCTTTTAAGGATGTTAGCTCATGAAACCATAATAAAAACTCTTTTCGTAACTCGCATTTTATGTCTTCATCCCATCTTATCCCTTTTTTCCACGCTTTCTGAAACGTTAATTTCGGACAGAGCATCACTGGAGAGATGAAACTAAATGGATCAAACATTTTGTGAACTATAGATAATATGTTACGTTTAGTAATCTTTTCAGTGTCTACATCATTCATCCAACTCATGTCAATTTTTAACGTGTCTGATTCTTTATTCCATAATAAACCCAGAATGTGTGTTTCTACTTTCTCCTTACTTTGGCACTGACCAGAATACTCCCATTCTCGAAGTTCAAATCTTCCTCTGGACATAAGAGTTGTTGATTCTAGTATAAATCTTTTCAGTTCGTCTTCATTTCCAACACTGGTGACAACATTATCAACGTAAAAACTTCGAGCCAACTTTTCCCTGAATTTAACGTCAAATTCCTCACTTCTTCTAATGTGATAGTCAATCACTGAGGCTAACAGGAAAGGGCTACATGTTACACCAAAAACTACTCTGGTATGTCGAAAATACTTCAATTTATTTTGCTTTTCATTCTCCCACCATAAAAAACGAAGAAAATCCCTGTCTTCTTCACGAATGCTTATTTGACAGAAAGCTCTTCTATTGTCTTCAATAACACCGAATTCTCCTTCTCTAAAACGTAGCAGAAGGTCAGGCAACAATTCAATCAAATTCGGTCCACATTCCAAGCATTGGTTAATGGACGGGTGGTTAGGGAGTCGTGCCAACGCATCAAAAACTGGTCGAATTGGAGTAGTAACACTGCTCGGCTTCAGCATAGGTCGATGAGGCAGATAATTCCCTTAACCGGGTATTTCAGTTAGTGGAATTTCTCTTCTATGATACCCTCTTCGAGCCAACTTGCAAAAATTTCTTCGTGTATTTCAGATACAAATTATTATTCTTAAGTTTTGAGGTAGTGTATTCCAGTCGTCTTTGAGCTAAGTGTAAATTATCGGGTAACGGTGATTTGTCATCAGCCCAAGGTAAACAAACTTCATACTGCCCATCACAATTAATTTTCAGTCTCTAAAAATGTTCTTTTGTTTGAAGGTCAATTTCTTGCTTGGACTTCTTTTCAATAGGATCATCGATTCCAATCAAGTCTAATCGCCATAAATTAGAAATATCAAGATCATTTACAAACATGGACGTTACAGTCATCGCCAAAACTGAGCTTTCTTTTGGGGTTTCTTCCTTCGGGTACTTTTCCCATTAATGTCCATCCTAAATGGGTTTCAACTGCTGCGAGACCAGATTTCAGCATTCTTCTTTTTCCAGTTAACATTTTCCCCATAATATCGGCTCCAATAAGTATATCAATCGATCCGCTTCTATCATTTACGTCAGATAGAATAATATTATCTTCTTTCAGTTCTCTTATCCAAGATCCGTTACAAACAGGCTGAACATCTTCACAAATTTTGTCTTGATCCAATGCATCGAAATTGCAAGCGAATTTTTCATCCAAATCCCTTAACCATATTTAGTAGCAGTCATGTGTAATCTGTTTGCTGGAAATACCTCCAAAAAGCGAATGTACTAGCTTTTCTTGTCGAAGAGAAGGATAGCCCATTTCTCGTGCAACATTTTTTAAAATGTAAGATCTATGTGATGCGGAATCCAAAAGTAATCTTACGCTTTTCTTTTTATCTCCAGAAACCAGCACGGCCTTTAAAGTCTGTAGAAATACTCTGTTATTACGTTTATTTAAATTAGACATGCTGACGTTATTTTCAACTTGCGATTTTTCTTCATTTTTCTCAGAAGTCTTTTTTGTATCCAGCTTGTCACACATCAATATCACATGCTTTTTAGAACAAATAAAACATCTTAAAGCAGCTCGGCAATTTTTAACTGCGTGCCCGATACCCAGACATGCAAAACAGCAGCGTTTTTCTTTAACAATTTTCTGCCTTTCCCCAATAGAGCCAAAAAAACATTCTGAACTCTTATGTTTGCCATCACAAAATATACACTTGAATACAGCTGTAGTTGATGCTTCGTCAACAAATTTTCAGCAGTAGGAATGCTGTTATAAAATGTAGGATTTTTCTGACATTCCTTCTTTTTGTAACTTTGTGTACACTTAGGTTCGTTTAATCCAAAACCCGACATCGCAAGTTTTATTCACTCTTCGCCTTAAACTTCTGCTTTTATGAATTGCATTAGATTGCTCAACCTCTCCTTGGCATCAACAGACGCAGAAGATGTAGAATGACGATTCCAAGCTTTCAAAAAATCTTCGCTAAAGCAGGATTCTACCATTGGGTATAATATAGAAGCACATTTAACAGTCGGAACTCCTAAAGTTTCTAAAACTCTCATATGTGATTCCAGTTTATCATATAAAGATGTTATAGAAAACTTCTCATTTTTATGCATAGAAATTAGGAATTTCAGAAGTTCCCGGACGTACACTTCTACTAACAAATCATTTTTACCGAAGCGAGCTTTCAAGCTTTCCGGTGCTTTGGCCTAATTGGCGCTTGTTGGCGGAAAACTTTCCACAATCTCCCGAGCACGAGATCCAGAAACCGTGGCTTGAATAAGGTATTGAAACTTGTTTTCTGGCGCAATGTCGTCATCTTTATGAATGTGCGCGAACTGGCTCCAAAATGGCAACCAGTCTTTAATATTTCCAGAAAATTTTCGAAACTCTAATTTTGGGAGATGAAATTTTCTCTTAGCGTTAGATTCAGATAGTGGTAAATTTTCACTTACTTCTACTGCGTTAGACTGAGCATGGATTCTCGCCAACTCTAGCTCATACTGTATCTGTCTTTCTTTTTCTTCCATTTCATACTGTCTCTGTCTTTCTTTTTCTTCCCCTCTCTGTTTCCGATCTTCAACAGCCATAATTAAAACAGATGTGTGACGAAGTCCGAATCCTTTTTGTACATCGCTATTGAGAATTAAATTCTTTAAGCCTGAAATTGTTACTTTTGCTGGTATTACTTCACCAATTTCTTCTGCAACCAGTAACAAATCTTTTTTGTTAAAACCTTTAACATTAGCAAACATTATAATATAATAAAATGTCCTGTCGCGGACGCCAAAAAATGTTAAAAACCTCAAAAAAATTTCAATACAAAATATAATCGACTCGAAGTGTAAAACTTGACAACTTTATTCCTCAAAATAAATCATAAAATTTAAAACATTGTTCTTTTTTTTTTGCATAAAAAATACATATAAACATCCGATTCAGTGACTCGCTCGACTGAAGTCACGTTTCATGCTTATTAGCACGTGCGCAAAATAAAATAAAATAGATAAACTTTTTAGTACATCGTTTTTAACAACTACTATCAAACCAAGGCTCGTCCCAAGAAGGATTTTCTTAGTTCTGCCCTCCCCTTTGCTAACACCATAACATCATGGCCCAATTTGACTTCCGGTAGAGCGATTTCTATTATTTCTCAAGATGAACTCAGATGAAATGAATATTCTAATTTATTTTATGACTGGACAGGTAATAGAGATAAAAATCATAAAGCAAATATTACCATTGTTCATTAATTTATTAGTCTTTTTTATTGGTACAAAAATTATTATAAATTTCTTTTCTCCATATAAAAAGGACACTCTCACAAGTCTCCCGAACCAGACCCCTGGAGATTTGGTAATCATGTTCTTTTTGTTAAGTAGATGCTCTTTTTAGCGGATTTTGAGGAATTTCAATTCCAAAGGTGCTTCAAAGTTTTAAAGTATCCTTATAGACAAACATTACTGTTTAACTATGACGATATAAATATTACTTTGTTGCTCACCTCGTGTCCATGTCGAAAAGTTACAGACTTAGACAGTTTGGACTTATGGACGATAGATGGCAGAACCACCTATGTCCACCTCATAATTTATAAATGCTCTAGAGGAAATATTCCTGGCCCCTTTCATCAAGTGATTTTCACGACCCACGGGACTTTAGAACTCATTGATTTCACCACCACGTACTCCGTGTGTACTTAGAGGGTATTTGGAGGGATGAGACATTTGACCCAGGCCACTCCGATCACTGCAATCCAATGCTCAACCACAAAGGCTGCAGTGCCCAAACATTTCCATTTTTGAGCTATTAGATCTACAAAATTGAAATTTGGCAAACAAATTTTTTTAAATAGAGAATTGTTAAGAATGAGTTTTGTGGAAATCAACATCTGTGAGGTTGGGAGACATGTAAATACAAATTCCATTTTGTGTGCTATTAGACATAAGGACATCAAATTTAGTAAGCATGTTTTCCTTGTTAATTAGAGTTCCGCTAGGGCTTGGTTACAAGGTTAATCTCTTCTCAAATAGGATGGCTTTAAAGGTAGTGTTATATATAAAAATCTCGTTTATTATCTACGAATTCTGCAGTCTTGATATTCGGTAAGTATTTTACTGTTTCTTGTTCTTGGGTTGAGATCCCCTAAGAAGGTTTTGAGAAAATCTAGTTTCAAGGGTGCCTCCAAGAAAAATTGCAGATTGTTATTAAACTAGACTTGGAATTTGTTAAACATGTTTTCTTTGTTAGTACAGTTCGCTCATCTGCAAAACAACCTGTTGGTTGTATAAAATATGAGCGTTATAGAACTTAATTTTCTTTTCACAAAGACTAATAAAATTTAAAAATATTTTATTTAATATTTTGAAAATTGTAGTCTATTACTTTATATTGAAGATTATTTACTTCTCTTCAATGTATTGCCATTTTTATCAAACTGTAGGGCACACCTCACTTGGGAGGCTAGATAACTCCTACGAGGGCGTCGAGAGCATATCCGAAAGTCAAAAATAAAGCAAAAATTACCATTTATAAAACAAACAAAAACAAAATCGTTCTGACATAATAAAATATATACAATACACATTTATACTTATAATATACTTTTAAATGTACAATATACAGTATGTAAATGAGTATAATAAATGATATTAAATTATACCACTAACAAAGCTAAACATAATTTATCAATGCTAGTCAGAACAAGATTAATAGTTAATAGTGGCTCCCATAGCTTGCCATAAATAAAATTTAATAATTATCTTGATTTGCATGGTTCAAATGGTATTGTTAGCTTTGAGTCAAAGTACATTATTATTGAATACATACATTGTTATCATGGAAGGCTTGCGATAAAGTGATTGAAAATTGGATCGCAAATATTTAAGTGGAAGCTTGCTATTTCTATTGCAGAGTGTATTAGGTATATCTTTAACAAATAGTGTAATGATTTATATTCACATGCATTATTGATTTTCTGCTGACAATTATTTATATTTCAGTTTTCCCAGCATATAATTTGATTAATTTCAAAAATTAAATTCATTTTTAGGTGGTTTAAATATACATATTTAAGATTACATATACAATATTTTAAACTATAATGACTAATGAATAAAGTTGAGTATAATACCGCAGTTTTATTTGAGTCTAAAAATGGTGATGGGGCACGTGGAAGCTCTTAAAATACATTATATTTTCTTTCATTATTAGAAGTGTTATGAGGCCAAGTCTTCTCTCATCCCTCACCTAGACGTGTGGGGGACATGAGGAGGACTATGTAGTTAACAATCTATTTGTTGAACACAAAATTATCAACAAGCAAATTCTATAAATTGAAACTAGAGATGTTTCCAATCTGAGCAATACAGTAAACAACGAGACAATTTGAGAAGATTTTAAACTCGATTCTCCTTTATCAGGATTAATCCACTGCCCTAAATATCTGATCTGTTATTTAACTATAAGACTAATCGTCACTTTAATTCCTTCCGCTGTCTAATCTCTGAAACGTTCTAAAAATAGAATAATACCTGATCGTGGCAATCTCTCTTTCTCCTCCCCATTCTCTATATCTTAATATAACTGGCTTGAAAACTTAAAACGACTATATTTATATAACTTGAAATATTTATCCATTCAATCATAATCACGGTTGCTTCTTCACAGTGGGTTCGTTGCAGTAAATTCAATTGATAGACAAAACTTTTCCAAGAGTTAGAGGAAGGAGGTAGATCGTCACAATCCCATCAAAGACCAGGAGTAAAATTGTTAAACGGTGCAGGAAAGGATGGACGCGGATAGTCTGTCACAATCTGGTGTTTTTAGTACAAATATATGTCGTCACTAAGGAAAAAAAGGCATTCCCATAAGTGTTTTCTTTGATAAATGAGAGTAAGCTTATTACCATTAAAGAATGCCATTTTTCGCCATTTTATTTTCTTCTATGAAATGTTTTTCTTTTGATGAACTCTATTACATGATCTGTTTCCGATTCTCAGTATTACTGGTAATATTCAAATTATATTTTATCTTTGTTTGACTTTCAAGCATTTAATGAACATTTACTTGAAAGTACAATTTGTCTTCTTTTCGAAAACGAAAATGCAACTTGATTTTCTACTTAACATTTTGCAAACCTTTGAAGGTGGAAATGATTTCAATTGAGTTCAATGTTGAGAAAGTTAATTTTTATAAGTGGCCCTAATGCCGTCATCATCAAATATAAATTCTAAAATTTTAATTAAAATATGAAGTGGAAATAGTTACATATAAAAATGAACTTATAGTTTTCATTCACGATCTTTAAGATTATATGCTACACGCCAGTTCCATGACAATCATATATCTGGACAACAGTAAAAGACGTACTTAAGGATGAAGGGTTTGGTATTTCCTTACAGGTATAAGTTGTCTATGAATATGTTTCCACCTAATACAGACAGAAGCCCAATTATATAAACGCATCATCAGCTGGTCTTTATATAAATTTAACTACTTTATGTATATACTTGAGAATTAAATTGTAAATTTTAAAATTTTAGAGAATAAATTCCATTATTCTAAAATAATTTCTTAATTTGTAATGGTCCTGGCTTTCAGGACTCGCGCATAAATTTTTACTTGCTACCCGCCTAACGGGCATCTATCTAATGATATATTTAAAACGATAAACAAGCTCCGTCCACGGAGGTCTTAACAGTTTTACTTCCGTTTACCCACTCCATTATAAGCTCTAATTCCACCTCTTTGTCTTCATGATGCGTAACTAGCTGCTACACGTATGTTTCTTTTTATGTCGTCCTCATTTCTATGTTACTCTGAGTTTAATAATATTAATTACCATTACGAAGACCTCGTCAAAAGCATCAGTGCATATTATAACTTGCTGGATTCCCTGAAGGTGGTCAAGGTAGCGGACTCACTGCTGGCATGTCAAAGATTATGTAGAGGAATACACTGCATGTTAAACCTAGCGAGGCTCAAACGTCCTGACGTTAGTGTGGTTTGGAAGTTAGGAGATGGGCTATCAGCTCAGGTTTCATCCTCTTCTCTTGAACACTGCTTAAAATTACGAGATTCTTAGCCTCATTGTGGCTTAGTTTAATTCTCCTCCACCTATATATGCACCTATATTATATATCTATCTCCTCACTCTATATAAAGTTAAATGAAAATATAACGAATAAAATTATACAATCATGACTAAAGATAGGAATCAATTCTAAGAACATAACTATAGAATAAATGGTGAAATGGATATTGTACTAGATTTAAATAAACGTATGTATAGGAAACAGAGTTAGAACTTTAAAATGAAAACCAACAGAAAACAGATCTATGGATTAAATGAGACCTATGATATCTAAACCTCTTTATGAATTAAGTTGTAAATTAGGGTTCTGATATACTTTACGGATCTTCCCATTACCTTAGAAATTTCGTCATAATAAAAACAGAGCCATGTTGAAAAGTTACTTAAGACTAACACGCGTGTGTATTTTGCATCAGACAGTAAAATAAAATAAAATTATGAAAGGAAATGTTTCATACAAAAAGATGATTATAAAAAATAATTTTGTTAAGGAAAAACTTACAAGCATGCTAACCAAATGAGAAATAAACAATGTATATATGTGTTAACATGTAATATTTTCAGATCTGCTTAAATCATCAGTTCTAAGTTCTAAGCAGCACTCTGAATTCTGAACATATTTTGAAAACTCTAATTGTGTTGTAAATGTCTTTAGATAACCATTGTTACGAATATTAAAAAGCTAAAGTAGAAATAATTAATCTATTTTACTTTTAAGAAAAATTTTAATGTATACATGAACCATTTATTTCTATTGGATTCAAAGCCGCATCCAATTTTCATTAGCATTAAATTTGAAAAAAAACTTACCTTTATGAAATCAAAAATAGTAAGCTGAAAATACTCCTTTCCACTTATATAAAAGTTTAAAATTTGGATGACGATCGAAATTATATATAATGCAGTGAATTGATGTGAACTTATGCTTTCTTTTAAGGCAAATAAAATGATTAAAACAAACTTTTGAAAATGAGGATCTAGCACTAAATTCATCTAAGTATTTATATTCTTCTTTTTACCCCAATTTATTAAAAGGGTTATATATGTCTCAAAATAAAAAAATAAATAAAAATAATAAATTTCGAATGAACTTAAAAATATTCGATATGCACGAGTTTTTATTGAATGTCATAATAAAAATTTAAATTGTGCCTACTTTGTGAAAAATCATAAAATATGTTTGATAATTTTTTAACGTTACTTTTACAACGATGTTATCTATTTAGACCAACTAAATTTTCTAAAAGTTCTAATGTATTAAAATGAAATATAGGTTTTTATATAATTGTATTCAATTAAAAAAAGATTTGGCTCCAATAGAATATTTTTTTTGTTTTAACATTTAATAACTCATGTATCACCATTTAATGTCAAAGATCGGATGAAAAATGTCTTGAATTTTGCGATGTTTTTTTCTGGATTTAATTCTGAGATAATTATTTTATTTTAGAGCGCTATTTAGCTTAGTAAGAGCCAGATACAATGAAGTGGGAACATAATTTCTATAAGATCACGTGCCCTCTATACTTGATTGGTACTCATTATTTAAAAGCGCAGATGTTTTTAAAAATACAGACGATTATTTTTACGGTAAACATTTCATTGTCTTTATTGACAAAATCTATTAAGATTTCAACTTTGATATTCATTGCAAATTTGTATCTCTTTTGTTTTTTTTTCTTTTGAGTTTACTTTAATCCCCCCCCCCCGAGAATATAACTAATATAAATGTAATTTACTTTCTTTTCTAAAATAAGTTTAGATGCAAGGGAAAAATACCTGAGTTACAATTAAACGCAAAGTTAAAGGTTTAATTTTAACTACTATCGAATGCTCAGTTTTCAGAAACCACAATCATTTCATTGAAAAAAGGGGAATTAATTAGTTATAAATGATACGCTCCAAGAGATGGCTGTTTGGCGCGATTAAGAATCACGCCAAGAAGCGCTTGCTGTCGAGTGATATGAACTCCAAGATGGTGGCTTAATGCTATCGAATCGTCAGGCAAATAATTTTATATATAGAACATTTTTGAAATATATTTCAAACGAAGAAAAAAGGAACAGATTGAAAATAACCAGTAGCGATTAATGTGAATATCAATATAATATAATAAAAATTATAGATATATTAATGATTACATTATGCAATATAAATAATATCAAACAAAAAACCTAATTTAATACTAATTATTATACATAATAATAATCATAAAATAATAAAATATAATAATTCTATATATTAATACTCACATAACATAATAATAATTATTATAAATAAATAATATATATAATAAATATTGTTACGTATAAAAATAATTGTATTTTTATGTTATACAATAAATAAAATAATTACGTAATATATATTAAAACTAATAATACATATCATTTAAAAAATCGTGATAACTTGCAATATATTTCAAAAACTGCGAGTTTCTTTCTTAAATTTCATCGAACAAGAAATATGTAAAAATGCATTATTTAAAAGTGAAAAAAATGGAAGTGCGTGTGATTCGCAGCAATAATTAAAAGTACAACCCTCATATTTTTTTAGAAAATATTCTGCTGCTCTTTAATTTTTTCAGATGTATCCATTTTCGAAAATGGCTCAAAATACAACAGAAGACTGAGCAGCTGACTAAAAAAAAAGATTACAATAAAAATAGTTATTTTTAATGAAATGGAATAAAAATCGTCTGAAATTGATAGGGTTACCACGAAAAAAGCAACAAATCTTAATATGCGTCATCCGCATGACAACTACATCTGCACATGATAAAAATATCAAGGTAACCATATTGTAATAATATCGACCATCTTGGCGATCATAAACAACAATTTGGCGCGTAGCACTCGTATATGAAATTAGCGCCAAAATAAGAATATGATTGTTGAATTTATTTGGAAATACTGTAAGAAAGGAACGAATCAGCATCATATTAAGAGGTCCATGAAAAAGAACAATTGAAAGAAAGAAATTAGGCATAATCCACAAATTACCAAGAGAGAACTAATACGTGGCTTAGAAAAACCAACTGTGATTTCATTTCCTTTGAGATAGCTTCTTTAAGCAACTAAAACTTGAATTCTTTTTTGAGATTAAATTCTATTCTAAATGACCAATTTCATATGGAAAAGGGTGCAAAAAAAACAATTTAATGTTTTGTGTTGCATCTATTTCTTGATCTGAAAAAGGTTTATTTTTCCTTTAAAATTTCACCAAAAAGTAAGTTTTTATTACTTAGAAGTGCTATAATTTTTTAATCCTTGTGTTAAAATATTTGAGTAATTTATCAAATTCTAATACTTCTCTTTTATGTATTTTCACTAAATACATTAAGATATCCGACTAACCTAAAATTGTGAATTTTTCCGAAAATTGACAAATTGTTTTATGATTTTATTTTATAGAACATCTCATTAGCTTTATAAACAAAAACTATAAGTGTTTTAGTAAGAGCAGATGCCATTACTTTAAGCAAGATATCATACTTTAAAACGCGTTTTACTCGAAATGCGTTTTTTTAAATGCCCAAATGGGGCCAACGATTGCTCAAAAAGTTTTGAAAATAATAAACTGAAATTTTTTGTGCATGTTCTGTATAATAGTGGAAGTGTTTTAATCTCCAGATTTATCAATCACTGCTTTATAACAAAATTTACAGTCCTTTATGTGAATATAATCCCTGTTTTCTTAAGCAGTTTTATATAATAACCAAGGCAAAGTTCTCTAGATTTTGTAAAAAAATAAAATATCTCTTATCCAGAAAGCCATTTCAAAAATGAATAATATAGCAATATATCAGAATGAAAAAAAATTGAAAATTTCATCATAAACTTTTCGTACAAAATGGGCTGCATTTATGCTATTTTTTTCAATTTGTGCCCATTATGTCCAATTTTAGTATTAATAATTTTTTTCTCTTCTTAATTTTCTTAATTTTAGCATATTTTTCTTAAAATGTACCGAAAAAATCTAAAAACAACAAAAAATCCCCATATCTCCATTTAAAAAAAAAGTTGTCGCAAGTAGTTAGATATCTTAAGACAACCAAAAAAGTAAATGTGAGTTTTACACACTGCTAGGAATCTCAGAATCTGACTCTGAATTTCATGAATTTATGTAACTCCCCCTCCCCCCATTTTTGAATAAAAATTCCATTCAAAATATCCAAAACATTGAGATATATTAGTACTCTCTTTTAAGCCCTTTCTTCTCGCTCCCGTCAAAATTAAGGAGAGAAATCCCCCCCCCTCTATTTCTTGCTCCCCTGATATTCTTGAGATTGAGTGGTGAAAATATTAAAACTATCTATTAATTATGCCCCTGTTGCGGTTTCCTCTATATAAGCCTCCGTACTAAGGTGATCATTTTGGTATGGTGGTTAAGTTACTCGGTTTCGGATTGAAAGGTCCCGGGTTCTGTCCTCCCGGATGCGTGCCACTTTATTGGTGACCCTTGCTCAACTCGGAAAAACAGGGAACCTTCTGAACTGTTGTGGCGCAAAAGAGCACCCGCAAAAAGAGCAACCAAAAACTCAGACTTACTTGATGCAGCTAACTCGACATAATCACTTGGCGCATTAAAACAAACTCGTCAGACTCACTTGACGCAGCAAAATCCTCAGACTCACTTGACGCAACTCCTCCGATTATAGCAACAATTGCTCACGCAACATGCTCTCCACAACAACTGTATCGTTGTGGCGAGCGTGTTGCGTGAGCAGTTGGCCTATCCACCGACTCACTGGTGGGGGAGTGTGTAGCGGTTTCATCTATATAAGCCAGTAATAACCTCCGTACCAAGGTGGTCAATTTATTATGGTGGTTAAGTTACTCGGTTTCGGATCCAAAGGTCCCGGGTTCTGTCCGGCCGATGCGTGCCACTTCACCTGAATCTATTTGTCACCAGAATACAGTACTGGAATATTAGTAATATGTTTAGAAATAGTTATTTTATTTGAAACTGGATGTAAGCCAGTGGCGTAATGAAGAATACTAGGGCCTGTACAAAATCAGGTTTTGGTCCCCCTAGAACACCTGCCCTTCCTGCCACAATGCGGGGATTGTGGGGGTGTACATTATGCTACTCTGGTGTTATAGCCCAATCAAACATATATTAGCGATATGTTTTTGTAACCTTAGCTCAGTTGTATTAAGTTATGCTTTTCGTGAATACACTTGGGTTGAGTTCTGTGATAAAATATACATATTTTTTTAATATTGATTCATTATGGAGTTAGTCAGGAAGTGAATTGGATTCTACTTTAAGGATCTGACGGTGATTCTGAGGTAACTGATTGTTTTGAAAGTTTAGTTAGTGAATCTGAGAGCAGTAATGATGTATCTGTACTGTTACCTGTGGTGTTGACCTTGTTATCTTATGCTTTGAAATTTATCTCACAAGAAAAAATTACTAATGTGTTTTTTACATTTTGCATAAGTGTAACAAAATTCTTCTTTATTGTTTAAAACACATGTTTTTTAATGTTTTTCTTACCCGGAGAAAACCAACACATTCAGTCATAACACCCCTAAATGTTGACTTTTCTTAAAAATTTAATTTTTTGTACTACAAGCTAAAAATGTATTCAAAATTTTAAAATAATTACATGTATTGAACATACATTTAATTATATAGTATTTCTCCTTGAATAAAAAAAATATGCACACTGTTATTGACTGTATTCTTTAAAATTATGCGACCGTTAAGAGGATCTGGCACATAAATTTTCAAAAAAATATCGATTTTCATCTTTTTATATTTTCTAAAAGTTTGAATATTTCTGTTTAAAATGATGTATGAGATAAGGAAATACGATAATTAGAAGTATTTTTTATTTATTTTTTAAACGAAGCTACTCCTGTACGTGCATCGAATGAGCTCTTCTGTTAGGAGAACCTGTGTTCCCCCTTGCATAAGTTTCTAAAGAGAGCGAATATATATGATGTTCAAGAAGAAAGATTGTATTGGGCATATCCAAAAGTGCATGGGTACTTTTCTTTTGGATCTTAAAAGCAAAAACAGAGAAAAAAGAAAGTGGTGGAAAAACCCTAAGTGATATTTTATCTGCACAGCATGAAAACTGCTGTTTGGCTTGCTTATCTTCAACTTCCGTCTTGAAACGAGTGCCCTCAACATGGACTGTGTCCGGAGGGTATAAATACATGGGGCAAGTTTCAAAGGCAGAAGCTGAATGCAACGAAAGGCACCATGACCATAAACACATACACTCGTGCTATATACCATAATGAATAAATTGAAGCCAATTCTTAGAGATCTAGGTGATCGAATGTTATTAAGCAAATGTGGACATGAAAAGACTCAGAACCCCTAGATAAGTCAGTTAAGAGCACCATATAGTCAGATTCCAAATCAACATTTATGGAATTAAAGACTCTAAAATTAAGGGTAAATACGGCCACTACACAGTTCAATATGAGTCATGAAGCAAAATTAATGATCTTAAGACATTATGATAATGAACCAAGTTATAACTGTGCTACATGCTTCACAAAAATTAGATACCCGTAGGATTTGTGAAGCCCGAATAAAGCATCTTGAGATTCTAAAAAAAGGCTAAATTGTCAAAAATAATGAAAATAAAGAAAATTAGAAAAATATTTTGTAGGAACAGAGGGTAAAGAATAGGCTTCATATGCTTCTAGTAAGTAGTAAAGGCTCAAAAATTACAGATTTTTACTTTAAAGCTTATTTTTTCAAACTGTGTTATTTTTCACTTTATGTACCTTTTTTTCTCATAAACTACTTATTATATAATCCTCGAATTTTCAGTGAGCATACTTTTAACAAGTTTACACATTTTACTGGAGGAAATTTGTATGTAGCAAACCGTTTTAGATAAGGCTTTTTTAAACTAAATTTTAGGGGGGAAAATTAGACATTTCTTAAAAAATTCATATTTACTTTAATTTTTAACAAATTTTTTTTTTATTGATAGTACCCATAACTATTTATCCATGAGAAGTTAGTAGTTTCTGTGTGTGTGTGTGAGAAAAAGGTACATAAACTTACGCAATTCAACATGGGTGCCTATAGACATGCCGGACCTCTCTCAGGAGCTATGCGTAGCTAACAAAAATGTTAAAAAAATTTTCTTTTCCTTGTTTTTTTTTTTTATCTTTAATGGATCCATATATAAGTCGAGACTATTATTTTCACTTTTAAAAAATTTTCCAAACTGTTTCGGCGTATATACGGTACATAGACATATTACAAGCTAAAAATTTGTAAAAAAAAAAATAAATCAAATGTTTTTATTTAAATTGTACAAACTATTCTTAAATAACATAACTAATTCGATATAAGAGTGCTACGTGCCAAGCAGCACCTGTTGTCGAGTTAAATTGAATCCTAGATGGCGGTCTAGATGTATCAAATCGTCAAAAATAATTGTAAAAAACTGTTCTGAAATATATTTCAAATGAAGAATATAGGAATAGATTAAAAATAACCAATATCAATCTTTAATGAATATATTGTAATTAAAAAATTATGTATACTAAGAATTAAAATATGTAATATATTATTGAAATATAATATAAAGTAATAGTAATTATTATATAAAATAATCATATAAAATAACTTATAAGTAATTACATGTAATATTCATATAATATAATATAATTATTATAAGAAAATAAAATAAAATAAAACAATGAATATAAATAAATAATGTAATAACTATTATATATTATTATTTTTTATATTATAAGTAATATAATCACATAATTTTTACTAAAATTAATAATGAATATCAATTAATCACTGCTGATAATTTGAAACATTCCATAAACTGCGAGTTCTTTCAATGAAATTCATCAAACACAAGGAACGTTCAAAAATGCATTATAAAAAGTAAAATAAAGCGGAAATGTGCGATTTATAGCAATAACTGAAAGCACAGCCTTCATATCCAAAAGAATATCCTGGTACTCACGAATGGAATTAGAAATATTCTTATTCGAAAATATCATAGAATACAGCAGAAGACTGAAATCGTAACTTGTGGAACAAATGCAATGAAAATGGTGAAATTTAAAAAAAAAATCGAATTAAAACCATCTGAAATAAATAGGGTTATCGTGGAAAAAAAACGAATAAAAATGAGCTCAAAAAAAGTTATCTCCATGGTAACCCCATTATCACACGGAAATAATATGAACGTAACCATATTGTAAGCTTATCGCCCATCTTGGCGAACATAAACAACAACATGACGCGTTGCATTCCTATATCAAATTAGCATCTAAGGAACTTCTGAAGTTTATTATTTTTTGGATTTATTGCATTTTATAGAATAATCTTGAGTAGCAATTTTTTTCTTCTTTTATTCATAAAACGCTCTTCAAAAAGCTTACCCACATCTCCCTTTTAAACCATACAATTATAATTATTTAGCAAATACCATTATAATTGACGATTTTTTATAATGTAATACTCCTTTTATTTATTCCTTTTTATGATTTTATTCCATTAGCCAGTATTTATGAATATGTTGTCCAATGTGTTTTGATCTCTGTTAATTATTTTGCTTTTTTAACTACTATGAACTATTAATTGTCTGTTTTCGAGTAAATAAAGCATGATTTTACATCTGAAGATATTTTCTTAAATTTGGAAAATATATTTTTTGTTGTTACTTCTTTGATACTTAGAAATACATTTTTGATTCTACATAAATTAGTCGGGGAAAAAAAACGCAAAATGTAAGTTAATAGTTTACATTTCTCGTAGTCTTTCCCTTTTCGATGGTCCTTTTTTTATCTCGTTTGTTTTCCATTTTTTGTGCTATTTTCTAGTCTTCTGTATACAAAATATTCCACCTACGCTTTTTTGTTATTTGTAACAATTTTATTTTTTCATGCATTCTCTACGCCCACACATAAATTAATGGGAATTTTCTTATGCATTTGTATTGTATTCCCTTTTAGCATCTGATTCATCGTAAGGCTTTTATATTCCTTTTATATAATTACTTTTAGTTCGAAGAAGAATTTAGGAAATAAAAATAAACTAGAGCAGACGAGTTTATGATGGAGTGATAGTGTCAGTATATGTTCTAAAATATTAAAATTCGTGAGTATAAAACTACTACAAATAAATGCTTAAAACTCTGATGGTTTAGAATACAGACACGCTAAAATTAAAGGAAGTGCAATATGCAAATATCCATAAAGCAGCAGTATGGTGTAAGAAATGTATAAATGCGTAGAGCATTATCACACACAGCAGAGTTTCTTTTGAACTCAAATGAGAGAGAGAGACTTGTCAGGGATAGAACCCACGATCTATGAATCTGATGACAAATAATATGACGCTAGACAGAAGTGATCTCCTCTGTCCGGAGGCTGTTACTGACTTATGTAGGAACCGCTACAAGACTCACGTTAAAAGCGTTTTGGTTACTTGACCATAATTAACGAACTTTGAACATAAAATGCTTGTTGAAACTAGATGCATTCGGCATATACAAATATTGTTAATGAATTCAACATTCCTCGATCCACAAAGCCAATAGTTAAACGAGGATATATAATTTCTGGTATTTCCCTGTCCAATGGGCAAAATAAGAGCGGGTAGCGTCTGCTTGGTGACTGAGACAAACTACGTCTGTTAAACGTCATCAATGTTACCAGACAATCAAATGTCTGCAAACATAATCAGTGTTACCAGTCACTCAAACGTCTGCTAAACGTAGTCAGTTTGTGACGGGGCTATTCGCGAGATTTCAGTACTAATCCTCTTGGGAAACTTTGGGGCTAGCATTTATACTATTTCACAGCCTTTTCAGGAAAAACACGAGATAGTTATATGTTAATTAGTTCGACTATATAAAGTATATAGATTTTGTAAATGTAAGGGAGAAGGAGTTGCCAATTTGTCACTTAAGTAAGTCGGAGAATTACTTCACGAACTTAGCGCGCGTTTAATAGATATAAATTATAAGAGTAAATTGTTAGATTGACAATTGAAGATAATAGATTCAGTACCGACCTGAGGTTAGCTAGTGATCGTCTCCTTGTCTATTTCTGGTAGCCGAAATTACTTAGAATTAGTATTAGAATTGAGTATTAGGATTAATTGACGTATTAGGGAATCACTCCTAGGTTTCTTCTTATAATTAAACTTGTGATTGTTTAAGTGTTTGTCAGTCCTGAATGCTTGTGGAACAGCATTTCGCTTACGAGAAGAACTTACAAACGCTGTGGCACATTGGTTTAAATCGAAGGTGGTAGCTTTTTATACAGAAGGAATTGGTAAAACGGTACGTCACAAGTGAATGAATAATTAGGGAGACAATGTTGAAAAGTGGAGGAGATTTGTACCTTTGATATGTAAACTCTTTTCCCCTCTGTCGAAGTTTCTTTTTTACAGAGATTCGGGGGTTACTTTCCAAATTGCTCTCTTATATTATTGTGTGGCGATATACTTACCAGGCCCCAAAAATGTTTGTTGCAGATATAATATGGCCCCTGGGCCACGAGTGACACCTCTGCAGTAGGGTGACAGACTTCTCCAGCTGAGAGATAACAGATATGCTTCTAGCAGACGTTTACACAAACTAATATGCTCGAACCGCCAAGAGGTTGTATGACCAAAGATATTCTTTGAGACTTCCAATCATACCATGTTTGAGCCCTACACCAGCAACTGTTTGACAAAGGTCCCCTTCATAAGGCCATACCTAATTGTGATCGAATGACGTGTGCACTAGTCAACAAGGGAACTTTGCTGGTTTTGGTAGATAGCTCTCCCAGTAAAAGCACACAGGGTGTCGCGAAAGAATTCGGGATTTTAATCACCTGGATGTGGAGGTTTTTGAACAGCAATGATATGACCCCTTAACTGATGCTGATGGAAATATGTCGGCACTTTGTCGGTGTGTTGAGTACCCCAGGATGTATACATACGTCTTATCGAAATACGATTCCTTTCTTTGTGCTGCTGTCTGTAAAACTATTCTGAAGGGTTTATTTTGCAATGGAATGAATGAAATAAAATGACTTTGACAGTGTCTGCGAAGGACTTACTTCAGAGAAAATTTGCATATTTGTGCCTTTTTCCCCCTCCAATGCTCCTTATAGGCACACTTGTGCGAGAAACGGTGGCACTGAGGAGAGAATCTCGTAGTTATTAATCGGCAGAAAAGAAGCTAATGCATGTCCAGAGAGTAATTAATTCTTTTTTTCCTATTCTATAGTCCTTCCTAAGTACTTATTCGGTGCGTTGAGATCCCCAGGAAGTATATATACGTCTTTTCGAAATACGATTCTATTCTTTGTGCTGTGGTCTGCAAAATTATTCCGAAGGGCTTGTATTGCAATGGAAGGAATGTAATGAAATGACTTTTTAGTGTGCTTGCGAAGGATTCACTTACTCCAGAGAAAAATTTGCATATTTGAGCCTTTTCTTTTCCTCCAATGCACCTCATACGCACGCCTATGCGAGAAAAGGTGGTACTGGGGAGAAATTCGCGTAATTTTTAATCGTCAGTTAAGGGCGAGTTGCTTCCTTTTTCTTACAGGGTGTCCCAAAACACAATGTCAAGGAGACAAGGGGTGAAAGGAGGTGTCATATGAATTCTGAAAAAACACCATCTCACTTGATTAAGTAATGACTAGCATACTTTTGAAAATGTGGAAAATTTGTACCCTCAATAATATCATTAGGTACTGTGATAACAAAAACATACTCCCATACAATGACAATCAAATGGGTGCAGCTAACCGATGAAAGGCCACCGATTACCGTAACTCTTAGTTGTTGGGTTATGTAGTGGACGACAGTTAGGTTCTTTTGATATATTTTCCTGTGTTCTGAGTATCTACAGACATATCTTCACTGTTTATCTGTCCTCAATTCGAAACCAGATTTATTGCTGAAAACATTTCTATTCTAGGATGTGAGATTCAAAATTTAATGTTCCTGGAATTTGTGCAATAGTCCCTAAAGGTGTACAATGGCGAGGAAAATTTCATTCAATGACTTTCATGACTGATGTACGGGTAAATGTAGAATCCTTGATAATATATAAATCAGGGGTACTCAACCTTTTTTTTTTGCAGGGCTGCATACATATTGTAGCTATTTCATGCGTGCTGTCGTATGCGAATTAATGTAGTGGGGGGAGAGGAGGAGAAATGCTTTAAGACCACGATAACACAGAAAATTAAAAATTAGAAAATTGGTAAAAATATTAAAACTCCTATTTTGCTCTTATTTTTAACTATACATTTTTATATTTTACATTTTTTTTACTAGTTTTCTTTCGAAATTGAAAACATTTAATAATCACTCTTTCACAATTTCTGCATCAGTAAACGGTTCCATACGATTACCAATAATATAACAAATTGCATAGGGTGCCTCTGTTACCGCTGTGACAGTAACACTGATAAAACATTTTTTTTTTTTGATGTTGTAAAGATTATTCACAAGAAAGCCTATCTATCACCTCTTAAAAGAGATCTTCGAGGAAAAGTGTCATTGAATGATTCCTGCTTATTGGTATTTATTAAATACAGCACTCTCGTGACAAATCAAAAAGATTACTGAACCATGCTTGTTTTTCACTACAAAATAGTCAACTTCCCAATCGTCTTGAAACTATCTATTTTCTTCGAATATTTTTCACTTTCAAGATATGAGGGGTAGTTAAAAATTAGTTACCCTCATAAAATGGTCACTGCTCCACTCTTGTCTATTATCACTAATCAGAAAAAAAAATATCAATTCGCACCCATACGACATCGACAGCAAAATTAATATATTTGATTTTTTAACAAAGTACTTCCCGCCAAACTTTCATAAATGAATGAGTTTCTCAGAGCAATGGTCCATGACCGGGCCACTTAAAAAAGATCGGTAGGCCGCAGGTTGAATATCACTCATGTAAATGAAAAGCTACACTCTCCGATCGGACAATTCTTATATCCTTGCGTTCTGTAGTCTTGCATATACTATCGCTTCTTACGATTCTTTCGGACATGGTTCATTCATTCTTGCCTTATTCGATGAGTGGACCAGCGATTTGATCAACTAGCTTCTAGCACATTCTCTCTCAAATGGCCATATGTGTTCATATTGTGCCTATTCCATCTGCAATCCATTTGCTCAATCCACGTGAATCAATGGAACCACATTGGCGAGGAAATTATGCCCAAGCTTTGGAATTTCCTTTGCTTTGTGCACCATCTAGATGCCCTGGTGCAATGCACTGAGACTCAAGAGCACGGGTGTAAAGTTCGTGACCCGCAAAAATCATTTTTGAGTCCTTGTCAGTATATATCGGGACTCAATAATATATAATAAAATACCCAAATTTCTCTTTAATAGGAAATATAGTAGCAAAGAAGAAACGTCAAGTGTTGAAGACCTAAACATTAAATGTTCTTCACGTGTTCTTTTATATATGATTATTACAATGTATTATTCGAAATAAACCTATGTTTCTATAAATATTGATTTTTTTGCGGACCAACTAAAGTTAAATTTTGTTTGTTTGGCCCAAGTTAGCATTTGAGTTTGATACCTTTTCTCTAGAGGATCAGTCAGTATGGCCACCTAAAGTAAATTATCTGGGTATTCTACCATGAGATATTTGCATACGCAATTTTCGCTCTTTGTATGTCTGTTTTTATGTAATCCTATAATTTGCATTTTATTCAAATTTAAATATAAATAAAAAAAAACACAAATTTTTTCGTAGTCTTCCAAGCCGTTTTTAAGGAAATTATCTATGTTTCTTAAGGAAATGCCTGTTATCTGACTATTTTCTCAAATAATCACCATTTACGACACCAATTTTATATTCTTTAATTTTTGAAATCACCGATTGAAGCTTCTTAAACTTCGATTTCTTTAGTTTTTTTATAATAAATCTAAAGCCGAATATAGCAGCCACACACAATTTCTGTTCTGTAGATTTACATTGCTTTCTCAATTCCTTTATCGGAATATTTTATTGAATTAGGAATTAAATTTAAATAACTATTGAGTTTCTCCCTTATATTTGTTAAATGCGTGAGCATATAAATCTGTTCTCAATATAGGATTATTTTACTTCCAGTGAGCCTGCATTCATTTCCGAAGCTTTTGTGAATAATTTCAGAGTGATAAACTGCATTTCCCAATCTTATTCTTCTTTAATTATATTCTGTCTTTCAAAAGGAGTGTTTAAATTAATGGGGGACTGAATAAATAAAGCTCAATTAAAATAAAATGAGAATATATGTTATATATCTTAACCACTTAGTTGTAGATTGTAAGCCTTAATTTTGTAGGTAACGTATAAAAACTGTTTATTCTCACTTTAAACGAGATGGAGGAAACTGTGTGCTGAAGGAAGAATAAGATCATTTTCAATTCACTTTTAGTCAATACCGAACTAACAAAAATGGCTTAAATATGCTTACACTGTGCTGTTAAACTTAACTAACTGGAAGAAAGTCAACTGAAGTCTTAATTATTCTCGAACTCATATCCACATTTAAAACTTCGAAAGTAATTTTACCCTTTCCTTGAATATCTTTTGAATTAGCTCATACATAAGAGCAAATTTACATAAAATACGTCTACTACCAGGCGAATGGGAAGTCAGATTCCTAAAAGAAAATAAGCCTCTCATATAATACCGAGAGTATTTTTAGGTCTCCAATATTCATTGAGGACAAAACACACATAACGAATACCCAATGAGCAGATGATATAATTAGACTACACGTTTGAATAGTTCAATTGAGGTTGTGTATAAAAATCACAGCAAAATTTCTCACGTTGTGTATGAGCATTCAAGTCTTGAATTACATATATGTACATTAGCTAAAACTTACATCTTTTAAAAATCTTTCCTTTTTTTAAGTTGTACATTAAATTTTCCTGAACAATATAATCATTTTTGTTATTATACTCTCTAAAGATATCTTTATATATGATAACAAAACTGATAAAAAACTACAAGTTGATTGGAATTTTTGAGAATCTCTCGTATGCACTCTGTGACGCCCCCTTTCCTCCCTTCGAAATACTGACTATCTTATATATATATATAATCCAACATTTATGGTAAGTGACAGTAAGAGTAATATTCAGGTCCAATTATAAAGTTACTCGAGGGCTACTGGTGACGGACCTCGTAATTTTGAGCATCAATCAAGTGACGAGGATAACACCTGAGCTAGTACCCCCTCTCAAAAAACCTAAATCACGCTAACGGGAGGACTTAAGGCTCGACAGATTTAACGTGCATTTATCCCCTCAAAATAGCAGATTTTCTGAGGCACCAGGACTCGAGCCCGAGACACGTTGGCTATGAGTTCAGGATCATAACTACAAAGCCAGCGTTTCTCAAACTGTAGGGTGCGCCCCTAGGGGGGGCATGATACTTCTACGAGGGGATGCGAGCTTATTGAAAGGTCAAAAACAAAAAATTATTTTTTAAAAAAATTATTAATTTACTGAAAGATTAAACAAACAAAATATGTTGTTATTGTCGTGTCCTTCTGGAAGGGAAGGAATGAAAGTTGCCAGAGCTTGTGAGACAGGTTGGACATCTTAAGGATAGATGGCGTCACCACCTATTTCCACCTCCACAATTCAGGCATGGAACTGAAGGAGAGGGAAATATTCTCCAGCCCCCTGCACTCGTGGTTTCTGCTGCGACCGCCCACAAGACTTTTGGACTCACTGATTTAATGAGCACGTACTCCGTGTGTACTCGGTGGTATTTGGTGGCATCGGGCATCGAACCCAGGCCCTTGGGTTTGGATCTCAATCATTGGCATGGCCAAGTAATTTTAGCGAGTTTTTTACTGTTTAAAAAAAAGAATTAAATTAAAAAAGTAAAATCAGAGCCTTTTATACTTGTTTTCTGAACTTTTTTTGTGAAGATTTCCTCATTTTTGTGAAGATTTCCTCCAAAATGCAGGTAGATTTTTTTAAAAAAAACTTTTTGCAAACAATAAATTTACTAGGTAAAATTTGAGAAAATTGTGTTATAAACTAGCGAAATTCAGGAAAATTTGTAGGAAAATTCGGGAAAACTATGGAAAAATTTAAATATGATTCGGCTCATCTAGGGCACAAATGCGACTCAATGCCGATAACCCGAGGTCAATTGGTTGCTTATTGGCTGAGAAAAAAGTACGACAAAATATGGAACAAAGACGAAGAAGAAATTTGCGTCCTAATAGCGCTTTTGTTCCACTACGTGAAAAACGCAACTAAAAAATAAAATACGCATTCACATTGATAAAATACTCTTAAAAATGTATCAGTACTGCACAATGTATTTTATAGTAAATTTAACAATACTACAGCAAATACAACAGTAATAATTACTAATAACCCCTTTGGGCTTGTCATATATAAAACTATATACAAAAATTAACACTTATCTTGATAATATGTACGGCTAGTAATTAATACCTTACTTTCCAATTAAAAGTTACGAGATTCCCTCCCTAGTGCCACCGTTTGCCACATAGTATTGATGGGGGAGGGGAAGAAAAAGAATAAATAAGCAAGTTCTCTGATAAAAGTAAATCCTTCTCAAACACACACACACTGTCATGTTCCTTTCATTGCATTCCAAAGTCTTCGGAATAATTTTATGGATAACAGTGCACAGAAATTGTCGTAAATCGGAAAGACGTATATATACGTCAGAGACAATTAACGCTTTGACTGAGCGAGACTTTTACATACGGTGATGGCCTTTAAGAGGTTAAAGTCGTTTTGTAGTTATAGTGTCATAGTGCATTATTGAATAAAATACATTTTGTTATTGTTTGGAAGGAGGGGGAGGGGGCGTGATGAAAATTATGATTGAATATTGGATCGCAAATATTGAAGCTTTGAGAAGCGCTTAACTAAAGGCTACTACCGGATGGTCCTGAACTAGAGATACTGTGACTGTAATACGGTGAGGAGTGCTCAGACACTAAGAATAACCACCTACATAAATGATCATGAAAATGGATTGATTTATTAATCTGTCCATCTTAAGAGTAATGAAGATTTTCAACTATATTTTAAATAATCGAAATCTTATGTACATGAATTATGCATTCACATCACATTACGCTTGGGGCTTGAAACAAGGTTACAGGGCATCATTAGGTGTCAAACCTAATATTCAAATATTAAATATCATCCCTACCAATCGTGTTAATCAATTAACTAACATCTATCCATTTCCCCACCTCTTTTCTCCCTCACTTCTATACCTTAAAACTTAAGCAGACAAAGTCTCTCTGTCTTACCGCACTCGAAGCACAAGCAAATTTTGAACTCGAATGACTGACCTCTGAGCTCCACCTTTTTTATCAAGCCTCATCGAAATCTCTAGAAAGCCTATTCCAGATAGTTCTTGATAGTTCCTTGGCATCAAAAGATTTTCCCCAATTTGTCGCCAATCTGGTAATCCTTGTCACATCTTCCAGTGATGCCACACACTTATTTTTCAAGTTCAAGCTGGTAAGTGTGTGAGGGATCTATACGCGGTTCTACGAATATCTTCTTTTCTCTCTAAAACAAAATATTTATTTCAACCAACTTTCATAGAGAATCCAAACGCGATTTATGTAAATGAGAAATATTATATAAATCTGGTTTTCGCGAGTTGAAGGGGAGTGAAGTAAGAGGTTAAGTGAAGTAAAGTAAAGGAAAGGAAGGGAGCAAGTGATCTGTTGACACGTTGTTGTTGACAAACTGAAGTTGATACGTTTGATGTGGACAAGTAAGAGGGAACTTGAAGTTCGAGAATTAGTAAAAGGATTGCAGAGCGTGAAACCTACGACATTGCTCAAGCCAAAGATAGTGCCTGCAAGTTTCAGTGTAGGATCCACTAGATTAAAGGTACAGGTACTGTGTCCTTAATTAAATAGAAGCTAGTTATTAGTGTGTGACGTAGTTGTAATTGAGCGCGTTTAAGTTGTCTTAGATTCAGTTGAGGGTCGGTAATAGTATCTCCGCATTAGAGTATTTCACCTCCGTATTCTACTATAGTTCATATAATTAGAATTGTATTGTGTCTGATCAATATTTGCTGATAAGAATTAATAAATTACTTAGATTGGAAATAATGTCTGTGGATTATTCTATTCCTCCTACACCTCTAGCCGGGTTTACGGGTAGACAAGAGGGTTCGGATGTAAGGTGTAACCAGAGGTTACCACAAGTGAACTTATCGAATTTCAATTTTCTCACAATCAGTATATCACTGCGGGGAAGCAGCATACGTGGCGTGATACGAATGCTTTCGCTGCATTTCAATCACGCTTGCATTCGATGCATTTCCCTGCATTCGATAGCCAATACATGCTCCTATGGAGCATGTATTGGCTATCATTGTACGATAACTCCAGCGTCATCCACAGCCAGCACTGCTCGTTCCAGTATTGACTCAACCAGTATAACAAGCAGGGAACTCCACACTATAAAGTGATACTCGGCATCTGCATGACACACTGCATGCAAGCTTACATTCAAAATTATGGAGGGTACAGTGGCTATTACTATAACAACATTCCACATCTTTCAAACTTATTTTCTTTGGCTTAAGTTAATCTGTGATCTTGAAAGTTTACTCAATTAAGCATGTTTCCCCTAGAATATATTCCATTGTCCAAGTTTCATTAATCTAAAATAATTTTTTCTTGATATTGGGTTTTTTCCCATCAGTGTAGCTACAATAATGCAGACATTAATTCACGTTATGCTAATGGTATTTTTTGGCCATATAATAAGGGTAGCCATATAGGAATACCAAAAATTAATAACATTTTAATAAGGATAAATAAAAAACTATTGCAATAACATTGAGATTTTGAATCGTTTTCTCCTACGGAATTTTTAAAGTCATAAAATTCTAAAGTTGCTTTAATAGATATATTTTACAAAATACATTGGAAAGTCATGAAGGAAGTGAAATTACCCTGTGTAAACTGAATACCAAAATAAGAAATCATTCTTAGGTTATTATAAAAATTTACGATTTTTTTAATCAGGGTTGATTAACAATTTTAAATAAAACACATGCTAAAAGTAAAAGCATTTTTTTTTTCTAATTAATACCCATTCAATTCCTTTATGAAAAATATTACTTAAGAAGAATAAAAAAATTTTTTATGAGATACTCGTAAGAACATATTTTTTCCGTTATGTACCACTTAAAATTTTTATCCAAGGCTTTTCTCAGACGCTTTTTCAATTTGTTAAAAGTTGGAATAAATAAAAGTAAAACATGAAAAATGCAATATGTGATGTACTATTTGTTTAACTGTTTTTTTTTATAAGATCTCAACTACATAATTTTCTTCTTCTTTTAGTTAATATAGTCAGCGTGTTTGCCGTATATGTTTAACTTTTAAAGAAACTGGAAAAAAAATAATTTGAAGGATACCCGGGGGCAGTTGGTTAATGAGGGGTCTTAGTAGCCTAAATCTTAAAAAGAAATATTAAAATTTACATCTGTCACCCATCCGGTATAGTGGTTAGCGAAGCTGACTGCTGTTCCGTTAGGCATGGGTTCTATTCCCGGAGAAGGCATGGATATTTGTAAATGTGTGTTGCCTTAGAAACATGGAGGTAATCTAATTAGCCGTCGAGCCTTAAGCCCAATAGTGAAGTTGGAAGAGAGAAAATCAAGGTGGGAAAAACCCCTGATCACCACCCAAAGTGTTCTGCCTCAAAATTGGAGTGACACTGAGCTAAATTGTACTGTCACTTGTATGGGACTCAAGGTTACGGCTAACAACAGGAATACATGCCCCTTTGCTGTGATGAATTTCGTGGGCCTGGATCTGGTACGGTCGAGGTCAAGTTGTGATGAATCTCCCCTGACATACATCAGTATTTGACAGTTAGAATGAAGATTACCCTTAATCACAAAACAAAATCAAATTTATTGTTCTATCAATCCATTCAAATGGCTCAGGGAAGGAAATGCACTTATACTTAAGTATTGAAGCAAATATATACGAGGTAGACGAGACAATTAATGTTTAATTATGAGTTGAATCACATTTACTTTTGGAACATTTTATAAACCTACGTTCTAAACAATCATAATTCCTTTCTCAGATTATCCACTTCAAGTCGATATGATTCTAATTTAAATATCTTATTGACTAAATCGTCAATTATCAATCTTAAATATTAAGTAATTAATCGACGAATTACTCTCGGCCAATTCTACTACTTTACGTTAATCACTAACTCCTAACCTCTTTCTGTCTCAAACTTAAAAGTTAATGCTTAAATATAAACCCTGATTTACATAAAGTCATCTTCTTCTTCGGGAGAAAGGTTTCAATAGAACAATATTTAAAGATATAGCTCTCCCCCAAGAGGATTAGTAGGAGGCTCACGAATAAACCCGTTTCAAGGTGGCAAAAGAAACAAAAAAATTGATGTCTTAACTAATTTAAAAGGTAAAAGATTTTTAACCATGGTTGATATTTATAAATATCTATATCAGTTAGTCAGCTATTTTATTTTTTTGTTGTATGATCCATGCGTAAGTTCAAGTTTTCTGCTTTTGATGAAGAACTAACTATGTTACGCTATTTGCGACTACATTCGGAACCCTGATTTTGAAAATGAGTATAAGTATAAATCGATATTATTTCAGATATTTAGCGTCACCGGTATTACAAAAACCTATAAAATCGTCTTAGAAATATTAAAAAATAAAAAATTAATTGCATTTTGTCAAAAAATGAATATTTTTACAGCATTTTCGCTTTATGCAAAATGCTTCTACAATAAAAATACTTTGCTTATATATATAACTAGGGCATCTCTACAGAACCTGAACTAGAATTTTTGAAAAACTCGTGTTATTTTTAGAGTTACGAGATCAACTGAAGTAATAACATGTTTTTGTTAAATTTTCTCTAATCTGATGTATTAATATATGAATAAGTCTTCTGGGTACCCACATCGCAGACACATTAGAGAAAGGCCTAAAACATCTAAATCGCTTGAAAAGGCTAACTGCTACCAAGTAAAGAGCTACACAGGATGTTCCATCCACAGTATATAAAACCTACGTCTATCTAGTGGTGGACAATGTTTGTGAAGCTGCGATCATGGAGAGTACAACTAACCTTGAAAAATACGAAGTCATTCAGAACAGCGCCCTCAGAATTATAACCTTTGGAGCCAAATCAAATCCAGTTACATCAATGTTAATCCAGACTGGCATCGAACGTCTTGATAGTAGTAGAGCCAAATTCACATTCAAATTCTTGACAGAAATTTGAGGAGAGAAATGAAGAAAGAAGGAGAAGAAGGAGAGCGTGGATTGCAAGTACTAGCACGAGTACACATGTGCAACACAGACTCAAGACTCAGAATTCTCCTCTTTCACATGCGGAACTTCTTATGAAGGAATATCACTACAGATGACTCGCTGTGCTCCTATACAGTACAACTCTATAGTCAGTGTTCCTATACAGTACAACTCTGCTATCGGTGTTCCTATACAGTACAACTCTACAACCGGTGTTTCTATACAGTAGAAGTCTACAGCTAGTGTGACTGTAGAGTTGCATTGTATAGGAGCACGGCGAGTCCTCTTTAATGGGGTATTTGGTATTCTTTCATAAGAAGTTCCATATGTGAAAGAGGATAAGTCTAGATGTTAAGTCTCTGTGTTGCACATGTGTACTCGTTGCAGTATTTGCAATCCGCTCTTGCTTTTCCATCTAAATGGCTCGCTCTAATTATCTGGACATCAAATAAGGCTGAAGCCATTCCTGACGAGCTGAAGTCCTGCGCTTTGAAAACCATCGAACGAAGACATTCCTCGAATGAGTGGCTCTCTATCTCTACTGACGGTTCATATGTACCAGAAACAAATGAAGCCGGCACGGGATGGTCCTGACGGCTGTTCGAGGACTCATTGGCCCTGGGAAAAATGCCACCAATTAAGAGGGAGATGTCTTGACTGTCTGAGATGCTACAACATAATTGCTAGCTGCTGGCCTAGCTCCTGGAAAAGCTGTCTTCTTCATCGACTCTTTTCAGATGGCTGAACTGTGCCTTACAGTAAGGCAAGTAGGAACCCAAATCATTTCAACCGGAATTCCCCTTGACCCTGAGAATGACCAAGAGCATTATATCCACATACATTGACAAATGTAATGCCGTGACTCAAAATCCCAAGATCTTTGGAACACCATGGGAAACAGCAACCATTGGGGTCCCTATCCCGGGGGGCACTTGGAGAGAGCAGAGGCCGTTTCCCCCGCTTTCGCCTCTCCACCAGATATGACTTTTTGGGGTGTATACATCCACTGGCTTGGCCTGGCTGCTGGCAAGACCTGCTACCCCTTCGGCAATACCAGGGACTCGATGAATATCCGACAGACGACGTCGTCAGTCGGTATTGGAAGATTCGGTGACAAATGGTCATGAAGCCAAGCAGGGACATTGAATAAATAAATAAAAATATCGTAGTAATATTTTTCAGGCAATTTTATATATATATTCTACTTCAGGCGATAGTAAATATCAAAAAATTTATTCGTCTAAGCGCTGATTCACAACCTTGTTCCGAACGTAGTTAGAAACTTTAATGTTATTCTTACTATTTAATTTTGGTGTCAATTTAAAGTCTGTTATTAATTTGAAAGTTAATGAATTTTTATTTCTCGTACATGACTTACGTTAATCGTGTTGTATAAAGTAAAATATTAATCCTAAATTATTCCAAGGATCAGAAAATATTAGTTTCAGCTGCAAGATTTTTTTGTCAAATGATAATACAAAACCATGCAAGTATTTCCTGGTCAAAGAAAGTAAACGATTAAATTATCAAAAGCAAAAAGCTCATACATCGTTCAATCCAAAACATCCCTGGAGACAATAATAAGAAAACGGGTTTGAATAATTAAGGATTATAATGCTTGCCAAAGAGGTAAGTTGCGAGGCAGAATAACGGAGATGTTAATTAAAAATTTGTATGCTTTTATCAAAACGTGTCATGATTTCAAACTATTACGGAAAATCTTTAGAATAATAAAGGATTAATTGACTTTTTATAAGTAAAATCATGAGGCAAGGAGAATTAATTACAATATGAGCAAGTAATTATACCCCCCCCCCTTTTTTTTTAAAGAAAGGTGATGTAGAAGTAAAGAAAACTACAATTATTTTGAACATATCAGATTATGTAAAATCCCACAATTTCAATACCCAATGGAAAAAAATTTATGAAGCTTGTGAAAGAATTTTACACACCTTGCAGAGGTATACTAGATAAACACATAAGACTTTCAAAATACTTTCTGCGAGATTCTTGTGGGTTAAAAATATAATAAAGAATTTATCAAATTCTCTTGCTTTCAAGTAAGGTGTGTTGAAAATAATTAAGACATATCCTTCTCAACTGTACATAATATATCAACTGCATTATTTAGAGTTAGTGCTGATAAAAAAAACATCAGCAGCAGACACAATACAATAAGCAATACTGTTTCTGAACTCAACAAAGGAATACAGAATCAGTTCGGAAATTATCAAAAATTCAACGGTTTTCAAACTATTATATATATAAATAAGAACATCCGCGTTTCAGTAGACTTTCAAATAATGATCCGAAGAGTGGGCGTATCTGCAGTTACGAAGAAGGAAACTTGCGCTTGTAATAAAAAGAACAAACATGTTTTTTTAATTAAAAAAGAGAAACTCATCTATTATTCTGGGAGCTTACAAAATCATTATGAAATTAAATTGACAACAGCATTAACTGGAAATGTATTTTCTAATTATTTAACAACATTCAGGTTAAATTATAATACATTTGGTCACATTGATTTAATTTCTTTATTTTAAAATATTTATACATTCTATATTATTTACATTAGTATTTAATTTATATATGATTTATAATTTATACATTATGTATTTAATTAACTTCTATATAATTTAGAAAATAATATGGGAAACATTAAGGTAATGTTACATCGAAAATATTCATCATATAATTAAACAATTATAATTATAAATGTTAATTCTAAGTTATTTATACAATGTCACTGGCAATGAAAATTTCAAGCGTCTTTTTTTCTCAATTCTTATTTTATTTATATATGTATTTACAATTTTTAAGACAACCTATCAACAATAAAACATTGAACCAACTTAGCGTGGAATATTTTATTGTACATTAAACATATTTCTACACAGAATAACTTTCAAAGATTCGTTTTAATTAAAACGGGGGTAGGAGTGTATGTGTGCCTACCCCTCCTAACAGCAGATCAACACAAAATGTACAAATTATAAAACTGTTCATATTCATTGCTCAAATAATGAACTCACATTTACATGTTAGCGCTTCTCAAACTGTGGAGTGCGCCTCCCTAAAGGAGCATGATAACCGTAAGAGGAGGGCGCAAGCATATTGAAAAGTCGAAAACAAAAGATTTTTTTTAGAAAATTATTAATTTATTGAAAGCAAACAAACGAAATACATTTTGACATGATAAAAAACATTTTCGTTGATGTAATACACTTATAAATGTATCAGTACCGCACAATGCATTTTATAATTAGTTTAATAATGCTAAGTTAAGAACAAGTTTAATAATTACCAGTGACACACGGGCTTCTCATATATAAAATTATGAACACAAATTAACACTTATCTAGATAATTTGTAAGGTTCATGATTAATCCCTTAACTGCCGATTAAAAGTTACGCGATTCTCTTCCCAATACCACCGTTTTAAATGTATGCAAGTATATGTGGTGTATTGAGGGGGGAGGGGGAAGTAAGAGAATAAATATGAAAATCCACTGAAGTAAGTAAATCCTTCGCAAACACTGCCAAGGTCATTTTAATGCATTCAATGAACAGCAGTAGACAGAAAAGATCGTATTCTAGAAAGACGTATATATACGTCCGGGTCAATTTCCGCACTGGCTGAGCGAGACGTTCCTGTACGCCAGTGGCCCTTAAGAAATAAAAGTCGTACTGTAGCTTTAGTGTCAGAGTATTTGTGACGGAGCTATTCGCGAGACTTTCGAACTAATCCTGTTGCGAAACTTTGGGGCTAGCATTTATACTAATTCACAGCCTTTTCAGGAAAAACACGAGATAGATATATGTTAATTAGTTCGACTATATAAAGTCTATATATATAGGTTTTGTAGATGTAAGGGAGACGGAGCCGCCAAGCTATCAAGTAAGTTGTATATTGGAGAATTACTTCACGAACTTGACGCGCGTTTAAAATGCATAAATTAAAAGGTGTAAATTGTTAGATTGAAGATTTATGATAATAGATTCAGAACCGGCCTGAGGTTAGTTAGTGATCGTTCTCCCTGTCCATTTCTGGTAGTCGGGTTTACTTAGAATTAGGATTACTTAGAGTATTAGGATTAATCGACGTTTTAGGAATCACTCCTAGGTTTTTCTTCTTATAGTTAAACTTGTGATTGTTTAAGTGTTTGTCGGTACTTGAATAAATATATTTGTTATTATGGCGTTTGTTGGTGATGCAATGTTTCCTCCAACACTTAGAGACTCGCCAGGCGGGGTGAGCGGGGTCCCAGGTAGGACCCTGCCACCACATATTGTATTATCGAATTTAATGCTTTGTAATTTTATGGAGGGGGCGCAATGAAAATTATGATTGAATATTGGGTCGCAAGCAGTGAAAGTTTGAGAAGCACTGTATTCTGTAGTTCTATTTATTTTTTGTTTTTTCGCAAATTTCATTCTTGGCACTCCTCTTCAGTTAAATTCATCACTGAAGCTGCATCGTCTAACACTCCATGGATAAAGTCCTCAGATTTTGATAAACTTGCAGATCTTTCAGTTTCCTGGAAAGCTGAGTATTTAGTTCCGTTCATTGTTAATATTCTTCGAGTGAAACAACGCCTTTCTTCTCTTGCAACGATTCCGGTTCAGACAATCATTACGGTATTTTTCTGTGAAAACTTGTAATAATGTACTATCGTCTTGGCAACGTTATATGAAATAAAATACATGGGTAACCAATTCTTCCCATAGTACCCAGTACCAATTCAGCTTTAAACCCCTCGGGCCTCTTTCACGCCCCCAACAATCTCTGACTGGCGAGCGTAGAGAATCTGAGAATATTGATCTTCCTCGTCTTAGTCCTAACTCCTTCGTGTTTGTAGACAATATGCAGGTGAGAGTGAAACCAACTCCGTCACCGTACCTAGTATAAAATTTGGAAATCTTCGTGACACTTTAAAACTTCGGGTAACCTCCAGGGTTATGTCTTTATCACAACAGGTCGACGTTCGTTTTTCATTCAAATAATCCACGATCCACATGTGTGAAGGAACCATACAACGGGACTGTTAAAATTAGTGCACTTATCATAGCTCGTGATGCTCGAACGTTATCTGAGGGTTGGAGAAAGATAAGGTGGTCTTTTAACATAGCTGCCTTCAGAATCGGCGAAATATCTGTCCCCCCCCCCAACAAAAGGGAAGAATACATGGTGTTTTTAAGAAGATTACAATGTCCCATCTGGGCATTCCGCTCATCCTGTGTACGAAACATAACAATTATTGTCGGGAAGTTTTTGCCTAATGAGCCGAAACTGCACAGTATATAATTTTGAATTTTGATTAATTCTGTCTGACTGAGTGTTTATTAATGTTGCTTATTATAAAGCATACAAGTGCAACTGGCAACGAGCTTTAAATTTTGGAACCATGCTCAAGTGATGAAATCGACACTTGAACTGGCAATCCTTTTTGCAATCCTTTTTTTAACGCCACCACAACGAAGGACTTAGAGCCTTGATAGATTTATCATGCATCAAAGCCCCTCTACACTGCAGGTCTTCAGGGCCTAAGGTTCGAACCCATGACACGCTGTGCATGAGTCCATGATAATAACCACTAAGGTACACCGGCCATAAATTTAGATTGAATTTGCTGAGTTCATTGTTTAATTTAACAATAATGCGTACAACTCTGTATTTAAGATAAAACTATAATGTTTATGAAACTCTTCTGTTTGTAGGAAAAATAAAACGATGTAATATATTCTTTGTTTTTTACTGCTTGATAAAAATAAAGCTCGTTGCATTAAAAAAATTTATATAACTTATTTAAAATATTCTAAAGATATTCAGTAAACATTTTTGCAATGCTTACATTTATAATATGGTAAACAATTTTTTAAGTTAATGCAAACTCATCAAAATATTTATCCAAATTTGAAGATAAAACTTACATAGATTATTAATTCTTGAATGATTTTACTGAGAATTTTAAGTTTTCCCTATAGAAAACTTCTTGTTAAAGAAATTTTTGCTTACAAATTGGATGGATTTTGAAATTTGATAAATATTGTGTAAATGTTTTAGAAGAATTTGGATAACTATTTCTCAAACATTTGTTCGATTTTCGACAAAAAAAAAATATTATGTATAGTTATAAAAGTGGAAGTAAATTTAAATACCTAGAAGGTAAAATGCTAGTTTAAAAATGAGTTTGAGCAACATAGAACTTTAAAATGGTTGAAAAAAAATAACTCTTTTGAGACAAAAATAAGCATATCATTCTGCTTTAGAGTTTTTACCAATAATTTAGTTTTAAAAAATTAAATTAAAGAAATTTTTTTGTTGCAAAAATGAGGTTTGTTTAAAAGAAACATAAGAAAAGATTTAATTAATTTTATTTCTCTTAAAATTCTTACAAAATGAATAAAACAATAAAAGGAAAACTAAACAAAATACTTAAAAATTTGAATTATAAGACAAATTGTTTCAAGGAAGATACAAAATTTTGATTCATAGTTGAAAATACTGTTTGTTTTATAAGGATCGTTAAGGTAATTAAATATGTTCGGAATCTGATTTTGCAAGAAGGTAAAAATGAGTTTTTTTATATATTTATAGCCACTTGAATTAGAATGTACATATTGAGTTGTTTTAAAAATATTATTGCTCTAAAAAATTAACTAACTTTAAATTTTTGGTAGAAAACGAACAAAGAAACATATTTTCAGAGAATTCTCTTTTTAACGACAATGCTTCTATAATAATATTTTGCCTTTATTTTAAAGACTTCTTTAAGGAGCCTGAACTAGGATTTTTGAGGTATATAATTTAAGAGTGGATTTATTCATATTTTAATATATGAGAATAGAGAAGTTTTAACAAAAACATAGGTCATTTCAATGGATCGTAACTCTGAAACAAATGTGAATTTTTCAAAAATCAAAGTTAAGGCTCTGTAGAGAAATCTTAGCTTTATATGCACTGAACAAGGGATAGCAAGGGCTTTTCAAATTGTATAGCGTTACCAACATTTATAGCAAGTGAGGGCGCTGTGGTAACTGCATGTATAGAGCGTACTGTGGTTGTTCTGAATTAGTTGCTGGAATTGCCAGAGTATGGGTGAACAGCCTGATTTAGACGCCTTAGATCATAGACAAACCGTAGGTGCTCGACGCATGGGCCATTCAATTTCCGAAATCGTCAGACAGCTAAGATTTTCAAGGTTGACAGTGTCAAGAGTATAGCAAGAATACATGGATGGTGGATAAAACCAGTGATTGGGCAACCAGCAAAGGACTATTAGCTTTGATAGTGCATGGTGAGAGACGGCTCAGGCGTATTGTACGTAACCAGCGAAGCAAAATGTTAGCTAAAATTACCACCCAGTTGTATGACTGTGCCACTCGTAGAGTCAGTAAACATACTGCAACGCTCGCTTAAACGTATGAGTTTCGGGATCCATCGACCTACGAGAGTACCATTACTCAATGCCCGATGGACTGCAGATACTGGAATTGAAAAGCATGGAGTGATGAGTCTCGATTCTGACTACTTAACGCCAACGAGAGAGTGAGAATATGGCGTCAGGATCATGAAGCCATGGATCCTGCATGCCCGGTTGGAACTATATGTATGGTGACTTAATCATGGTCTGAGGTGTTTCTATGTGGCACTGTTTGGGATCTTTGGGTCGTGTTCCAAACTACCTCAGTGTAATTTGGTACGAAGAGTTACTGGGTGGATCACCTCTATCCGTTTATGCCAGCGTTTCTCAAACTGTGGGGCGTGACAACTCTTTGAGGGGGCGCGAGCATATTGAAAAGTAGAAAACAAAATAATATTTAAAAAATATTAATTTACTGAAAGTAAACAAACAATATACATTCCGACATAATTAAAAAATACACATTTAAGCTGATATATTACACTTATAAATGTATCAGTGCTACACAATGTATCTTACACTTAATTTAACAATACCGAGTTTAATAATTATCATTACCCCATGGGATTGTAATGCATAAAATTCTATACAAAATTTAACTCGTATCTTGTTAATTTGTATGGTTTATAATTAATCCCTTAACTGCCGATTAAAAGTTACGCGATTGGCTTTCCAATGCCAATCGTTTTCCACGTAGGCGCACGCATGTGATGTATTGGGAGGGGGAGGAATATAGAAGCAAATAAACTGAAACAAGTAAATCCTTCACAAACATTGCCAAGGTCTTTTTATTGCATTCCAAAGCCTTCGGAATAAGTTTATGGATATCAGTGCACAGAAAAGATCGTACTTCGGAAAGACATATATATATATATACGTCTGGGGAAATTAATACTTTGGCTGAGCGAGATGTTTATATACGCCGGTGGCACTTAACAGATTAAAGTCGTGTCGTATTTTTTGCATCAAAGTTTAGTATTATTGAATTGAATACATTGTTATTGTGTATGAGGGGGAGGGGCGCGAAGAAAATAATGATGGGATATTGGGTCGCGAATGTTGAAACTTTGAGAAGCACTGGTTTATGCTGTTCTGTTATCCGCATGGTAATGGAGTTTTGCTGCAAAACAACTGTATTTCTCACAAATCCTGGTTGCCCACTGGCTAGTTTGATGTATATTCTCTGACTTTTCTGCCATAAATTGGACACCTAGAAGCCCAGACTTAAATCCTGTTGAGCATCTTTGGGATTTTTCGAAACAAGGCGTGAAATGCCATCACACATCACCCACGAACCTTACTGAATTATGGACAGCTTGAACCAATATTTGGCAAATCATTCTCGAGTAACGTTTCCAGAAATTTGCGGAATCTATGCTTCGTCGTCTGGCAGCCGTTATCAAGGCCAGAGGAAGCCCAACTCGTTGCTAGGTAGGTATCTCTAATTCTGTGGCACTTCAATGTACATATGTACAGTAAAATTCCTTTAACGCGAAAACGCTTACCAAGAAATATTAGTTAACACGAAATAATACAACGGTCAAAAAAACTATTGTGCATTTTTTTCTCTTAACGCTTAACGAAAATCACTTAAGGCGATATGGTATCCTAAAAATCATCAACCTGTCGAAATTTTTTAATGGCTTATTTGATACCTTGAGTCTTTATAAATATGCCTGAAAAATTTCAAAGCTTTACCTGCATTTTTTATCAAGTTATGGAGCAATATTTGATGCTGGACAGCAACTACCAAGCCTACATTTCAGATCATCTGCTAGAAAAGAGCCTGATAAAAAATGAATTAATTATTTTTATACCGCGCGTAAATGAGGCTGACATTATATATGCAGTAACAAATCATTTCAAGAAAGAATTGTGCAATTCATGCAAAAAATCTAGTTTGTGAATTGTTTATTGAAGAGCAAACGGATTTGGTCAAGATTTAAAAGTTGTGCTTGCTTTTTATGATATTATTATGAATGAAATTAAAACTTCAAAACGGATTCTCCCAAAACACAAATACTAAATCTCATTTTGATAACTCAGATAATTAAAAATCTAATTCGCAAGAATAGAAAAACTCTTCAATTTTTGTATATTTGATTTTAGTGATATATATGTATCCCATGTGTGTGTAAAATTCAACACTTTTATTATTAAAATATTTTAAGATATTTATTTAAACAAATGCACATATGCAGTTCTTAGATTTTGATATATTTTACTTATAAATTGTTATTTGATTTTGCTTTCATTCGTGTACAATATTTAACATGCGAAGGCTTTTAAAATCATGGAAATAAAAATTAAACGCATAATCATCTTTGATACATGTTGTGCATTAGCTCTAAGCATGGAATTAGCTCCGAAGTGTGTGTATTTATTTTTGTTTATAATTATTAAGATAAAGTTTTATGAAATATTGATCTTTCATTCGTTTTCTTCTATATATTCATTATGGCAGTATACTGTTTAATTGTTCTACATTTGCGCAATTTTTTTATGGTAAGCAGTTTTAAATAAGCTAATTAACATTTCATAAAAGTTTCAGACTATTCGATGAATATTATATCATGCTATTCATGGAATGAAAACTTCAAACTCATTTTTCTCCATGTTGAATTTTTGTACATATACTGTTATTCAAAACCCTAAGGCTTTTTTGATAGTTGAAGTAAGGGTTTGAAACTTTTTATACATGTTTTGAAATGTATGTTTTGTAAAACTATGCATGGAATTAGTTCTAACATGTTTAGTACTTTTTCTAAAAAATTCCAAAATCAAAATTAATGTTTTTTTTTAGATTTTTTGGAAGTTTAACTATAAAAAAAATTAATAAAAAAATTAAAGAGCAGCAACAGAAAAATCCCATGCACAGTTTTATGTAGTATATTATAAGGTACTTGGAAAAAAATTTGGAAAGAAAAGAGACATATTAAAAAAGTTTTAGAAATTTAAAAAATGATTTAAAAAGTTAAAAAAAATTAGATTTTACAAACATTTTACAACAAATTAAAAATTTTTGTATGGAATTATTATTAAATATTAATTTTTATAAAATACAATTAAAATCAAATATCAAACATTAAAAATAAAAAAAAATTGTGAAGATGGTACCATATCGCCTTAACACGAAAAGATTTCACTTCTGGGTATGAACAACTAAGGAAAATACAAGACGCGCAGGCTAGATTTAAGAAGGGTGTGAAATGAAAGAGAGGTTGTTTCACTTTTATCGTAGAAAAGAGGCGAAATTCTTTGAAATACCCACTGAATAGCATGTGACACGAGTCAATTTTTTATATCAGTTACTTTGACCTTCAATCTCTACAAACGCCACACAAAAACATCTCATTTCTGATCAGTTAGCTTTGAAATTCGGAGACGAGTTCATCACAATAAGGATTAAAACTAATAAGTTTGGTGAGTATAATTTTTTCTATTTTTTGAAGAATTTTTTTTTTGCTAGTAAAATGACGAGGAGCTCTGGGAAAAGCAAAATACTAATTGGTTTAAAATGAAGACGAAGCTTCTAAGGTTTTTGAGAAGACCAAAACGGGAATCTGTGAGGATTTTGACATTGCTTAATTTATTTTATCAACAATAAGTAAATAAGAGAGAAAAATTGCGTAAATATTTTAATAGTTTTATTAAATACCTGCATATACACTGGTGTCCAAAAGTTAAGTATAATTGATAATTATGTGAATAAAGAAGGAACTGTAAATCAGAATGGCGGGAAACGTAATATGCGAGTGTAAAATGATTATAAAATAAGGAAGCAAATCAAAAGAATGATGATAATTAATTTTATTATCCAAAGTAACAGTTTGAAAGAAAACTGAGCATAACAAGGATTCGCACTTTAAACAAAAAATGAAAGAAAACATTAAATAAAATACAGATACTGCAGTTTAATAAGGCATGTGGTCACCTCTGACAGCCAGGCACACTGCACAGAGATTTACCATACTTGCTATGAGATGATGAATGAGTTGTGGGCTCAAACGGTTCCAAGCTTCTTGGAGAGCTCTCTTCAGTTCTGAAACGGAGCTTGGTGGGTGCGAAAGGGCTGCAATTTGTCTCCCGAGCATATCCCATACATGCTCGATAGGATTTAAATCAGGGGAGTTGGCAGGCCATGACATGCCCTGGATGTTTTTCGTTCCAAGGAAGTCATCAATCAGCACCGCTCGGTGACATGGCGCATTATCATCCATGAATATGAAGTCAGGACCGACAGCACCTCGAAACAAGCGAACATAAGGCTCAAGAACTTCGTCTCTGTATCTTTGAGCAGTCACAGACACCGTGTCAAAGAAATGGAGATCTGTGGGCCATCCATCATCATGCCGGCCCATACCATTACTCCCCTTTAAGGAAAATGATGTCTTTCCGTTATGTTTCTTGGTTCAAAACGTGTTCCAGCTCTTTCCACATCGTTACCTGCCGAGAATCACTACTCAGACTAAACCGGGACTCGTCACTGAACATCACATTGGCCCACTTTCACACACTCCAATGTTGATGTTTCAAACTCCAGTTCAAACGAGCGCGTTTATGCGCAGACGTGAGGGGAATGCAAACTGCTGGTCTTCTGGCATACATGCCAGTATGATTGAGTCTCCTGTAAACAGTTTGTTTCGAAATTCGTATTCCTGTGGCGACTGTAAGCGCCGAATCCAGTGCTCTGGCAGTACTGCCCCTCTAACGTCGCTCATTTATTACCAGATATCGGTCTTGCCGAGGGGTTGTGACTCTTGGTCGACCTGATACTGGTTGTCGGGTAACATCTCCCGTTTTTTGAAACCTCTGCCACAGTCTTGAGATCACAGACTAGTCCACATTCAGAATTCGAGACACTTCGGTTTGTGATCGTGAGGATTCCAGCATTCCAAAGATTCTTCCTTTCGTAAACATGTCCAATTGGCGTCTTTGTGCAATCATTCACCTTTTTTGATGGTTAACAACGTTCCTTCGCACAGTAGTTGAACGGAACTTGTCTGAACTGCCTATGCTGCGTGATTCGGTTTCTCCGCGTTCCGACATGCGCCGCTGTTTCGCGCAGGACGTAGTCGACTGAAAAATTTTGCATAAACTCAATGTTTCTTCCTCACCCAATTAATATCCGCAAGAAATTTGGAATAATTGTACGAATATTTACTCCATATTTTTCGCATTTTACGCTTTATACTTAACTTTTGGACACCAGTGCATATATATATATATATATATATGTAAATAAATGAAATTTACTGTAATAAACTCTTAATTATGTTGAATATATGTCTTTTTCCAATATCCTTTAACACGAAAAAATATTTCAGTTCAATCAGTTTCGTGTTAAACGATTTTCACTGCATTGACAAAATATTATTATTATACAAGTAGTTCTGGAGTTTTCTTTCTTAAATAATGATAGTCCGAAAATTTGCTGTGAAATATTTTTTTTTCTTTCTTAACTCGGCACTTCTCGCGCAAGGTGTGTCATACCCACCGTCTAACTTTTCCCCATGTTCCTTCTAAACCTTTTTTGGAAAAAGGATAGTTTCTCGTATAGCTGACTTAAGGTCATATCCTTTGAGGTGCCTCAGCTTGAAGGCGAATTCTACATATATTTTTGAATATCGCCTCTTTGCGTATGTCATACCCTGCGCGTGAATCACCGTTACAGTTCTGAATGCATGAGCACGTTTTAAATATGCCATATGCCATGACATATTATTGTAGTTATGATGAAGAAATGGTATATTTAAGTAATTTTATGCATGCAGTATTTAATAGATATAGTGCAACACAGTATTTTCGGATGAAGAAATTTCTTCGCGGTTATGATGAGGAAAATTAACTGATGAAGAGTATAACAGCAAGTATGATTCCTCCACCAAAATCGATCCAGATTTAGAAAAGGGAGACAGTGTTAAAAAATGTTTTATATGTAGAGACACAAAAACATTTGGGAAGAACGTAATTTTAAGGGAGACTAATGGTACACATCTTATCCACTTTCAGATGAACTGTTAAAAAAAAACTATTGCTGGAACAATAAGAGAAAATAAAAAAGAAGTTTCAAAATTTTTGAACTTAAAGAATAGAGAAGTTTACTCCTAATGCTTAGTTTTAAAAAGATACAGATTTAAAAAAATTAATATCCAATGGAAACATTACATTCACACACGACGAGATTAAAGGAGAGTATAAACAATGCACTGAATAAAAAGAACATAAAACCCCTTATAAAAAGAACAAACAAACTAAATTTACGTTTAAAAAATGTAATAAAAATATTGTATATTTCCTACTTTTCTTCCTTTTTAACCTTTGCATATAAATTTTACGGTAAAAACACAATGTAAACACCCTTAGGTATGACACACCCTGCGCGAGAATTTTAGGTCGATTTTTCACAAGAGTGATGCCGGTTAAAATATTTTTACATATACATTCTAATTCAACTGCCACTAAATATAGAAAAAAATCATTCGTTTATACGCACTTGCAAAATCCTGGTTACTGACGTAATATCATACGTACGTCCGGAAATTAATTTTCAAACAAGGGAACAATATTTTCTTATATTTAGATTTCAAATTGTTGAAATAGTCCTTGTTCTCGATTTCTTTCTGTTCTGCTTGTTAATTCCCGGTAAGAGTCAAGTAATGATTGTTAGGCGGAATTTAATTATCAATTTAAAAGATTTAAAGTATTTTTAAAAAAAGAAATTTATCCCTGCATTCAGTACAATAACCTAACAAGCAGTTATGATCTTTTCCGACACTGATGAATCGAAAATATAACAACTGATCAGCTTAAAATTTAAATAATATTTTTGATGATTTTTATTAAATTGCAGATTAAATCGTAGGGAAAGCTAGAATATTTATTTAGCTAATAAATCAAAAAATTAAATAAAGGAGTAAAATAAATGAAACAGATGTTGTTGTTGTTTATGCCACCTATCTGACGTAGTCAGATGGAGGCCCACGAAATCATGTCAACGGTCTAGAGATACATCTGTCATTAGCCTAAGCTTTGAGCCCATGAAGGTGACAGCACGATTTTGCTCACGATAGATGACGACACCATTCAAATCCACAGATTTAATGAGCACGTTTTCCGTTTGTACTCGGTGAGTATTTGGTGGCATCGGGCATCGAACCCAGACCTTCCGGTCTGGCGTCCGATGCTCTAACCACTAGGCTACCCACGGCCCTAAAAACAGATGAATGAAACAGAAAATAAATTAAGTAAATAAATCTAAAAAAATCAGGGCTACATTGGTTCATCTGTTTGTCAATCAAAAAAAATATCAAAAAGAACAAAAAAAAAAAATATTTTACGTAGGGGAAGGGGAAGATTTCCGCAAAAGCTATTCTTAGTGGATCAGTCAACAAAAGAAACATGGCTACGAAATTTCTAATCTGGAAATTTAACAGTGAAAAAGAGAATTGTTTTATCTGTAGCACCTCTGTAGCTTCTCTCTCTCGAGTTGATTACTATAAAGCCCATTCTCAGTAAATGTTTACTGAAAAAAACATGCCTAATAAATTTCTGGTCTATAAATCTAATAATTATAACGATCTCACAATGAGTTTGGCGTTTATTCAATTTAATATATTTACAAAAAATTTACTATTTTTACGCCCTAGAAACTAAGTCCTCGTGAGAGTTTTTTCTTTGAAAATGTGTTCTTAACAGATCTCTTATCAACAAAAGAAATATATCTTATGTTGTTCAATTTCTAGACTGCAGTTTTAAAAATTCCGGACATCTTTTGATGAATGAGTTTGTGTGTGTGCCGCTTTTCTTCCGTATATAAACATATACAAATAGTTACAAAGCCTAAGTATAACTAGTCAAGATAGTAAGAATTATTAGCCTCAGTGGTATATATATATAGATGTATATATATATATATAGTAACATAAAATGAAAAAAATACATGGCATAATAAACGTGATACTACAAAATTATATCACTAACAAAGCTAGAAGATTTAAACCAGATTTCAAGAAACACAACTTTAAAAAATGATGGAAAAGTCTATTGTACAAGAATTAACTAAGCGTATGTATAACATGAAACAGAATTAGAACTTTAAAATGTAAGAAACCAGAAATATATATATATATGTAATACGGCGATGTTGTAATGGATATTCGTTGGAATGGATTCTTTAAATGAGCTTGCAGTGAGGCGGTCTTGAGGTTAATCTAGTTTATTATACATCTTGAACACATAAAAGCAAGACAAGGACAACACATCACAAATACTAGCTGCAGCACACTACATGATGACAAGAGACAAGAGAGAAGAAGCGAAAAAGGGCGGCGTAACCGTGTGCTCCGTTTTTAGACTGACGGTGAAGGTCGCACGACTCTTTTGTACTTACTTATAAAGATGTAAAACAGAAAATTTATGATTTACAAAAGAATTTTATCATTGTTTACATAGATAAAGTGCCTGGTAATTATGCTATAATTTGTAAATATTTTTATGATAATATGATTAATGAACACTTTTTAAACAATAAATCTTTTAAAAGACTGGACTTGTCAGATTAAGAAATTACTAATCGAGTTACTACTATATATAGAAAATTGGATGTTTCCATTAATAAGATTAAGTTTCCATATATATTTTTAACACCTAAATTTCATAAAAATCCTGTTAAATTTAGAACAGTAAAAAATGGTTTTAAAACTTATAACTGCTGCAGGTAAAATGCTGCATAATATTATACAAGAATTTATCAATAAGCAATGTAATAAAGCTATAATTAAAAATAGTAAAGAAATTATAGATTTTTTTAAAAATAAAAAGTTTTATTCAGTTTATAGTAAAGAAATTATAGATTTTTTTAAAAATAAAAATATTTATTCAGTTTATAGTTATGACTTTGAAGATCTTTTTAACTCCATTAATATCAATGATATAATTAGGGTAATTTTAGATAATCATAGAAATTATAACCTTAATAATAATTTACAAAAATTTAGAACTCTAATAAATTTAATCTTAAAAGAAAACTACATTAATTTTAATGGTCCTCTGTACGAACAAACCAAAGGTTTGCCTCAAGGTGGCCCTGCTAGCAATAACTTGGCTAATTTATATTTACACTTTTACGAAAACAATTATATTCTTAATAATGATTATTACATATTTAGATACATAATGGCCTAATTATTTTTGCTAAAAATAGTAATTTTAACCCCATTATTAATTTTTATCCGGAATATTTAAAGCTAATTAAAATTAATAGTAATCCAGTTAAAACTAATTACTTGGATGTATCATTGTGTATTAAGGACTGTGTAAATTACATAGCATTATTTATGATAAAAGAGATGATTTTAATTTTAACATTCTTTAAGTGCCTTACTGGAATTCCAACACTATATTAATTTATAGAAATATTATTTTCAATTATATTTATCGTAATAACGTATTAGTTAGTGATAAATTTAATATATATTTAAATCTTAATAACTTTATTAAACATTGTATGGAACACGGATACCCTCCAAAATTTATAAAAAGTTACCTAACAGTTAAATAAAAATATGTTATTAGTTGTACAGTTTATCGATAGATGGCGCCTCAAGCTACGTAAATCAACAATATTATATTTTCTTAAAAATTAATTGTATATATCTGCGTGGTACTTTTATTTTCTATAAATTTTAAAATAAAATATAGAGTTTTTAAATGTGTATATATAGTATTAATGCTATTTTATCAAAACTTAATAATTTTATGCGATACTGATATTGTCCATAGCCGGGGAATATGAATCACGTGTTAAGTTTTTATCTAATAGTTTAACTTTGATTTTAAATATTTTAGTAATTATTACAGGCTATAATATTATCGTTTTACATTAATAAATTATGGTTTTATCTATAATGATAGTTAAACTTCTCTAGAAAATTTCTTGCTTTCCCTATGGCCCAGAGTATTGGCAAATTCAGGTGAAGGTTGGCTGGCCGAAAAACATTGTTTAAACCTGCATTCCTGGTTCCTAAGGCTAGGAGTTTGCTCTAGTATTTCTGTGGCTAAATCTATTCTATCATCACTATAGTTATCTTAGGTATCTAACTATTTTTTGTATATTTTTGTAATTGTAATATATATATATTGATTCACAGTCTAGTATTCTTTAAATGAATTATTTTAAATAATTTTTAATTCTTTGGTGCAAGTCCAATGCGGTAATCTTAATCGTAATGTAATCACTCCCACTCGTTTCCAATCAATCACGGGTCCCATTGAAAGAGATCACGTGATCTTCGCCGCCAATATATAAACCCAGAACGTTGTTCTTTGTCTGCTCGTCAACAACATGTCCTCGTTGCTTCCTGCTTCATCTTACGTTATTCTTAGAAATTAGGTTTTTTGTGAAATGTTGCAATGTTCTGATCAAGAAATAATAAAAATTTGTTGTTGTGTTGTTTGTATAATGCTACCGGTCTGACGGTGTCCGTGAAGGCCCACGAAATTCATCGTGGCAAGGGGCTAGGTGTGCGCCTGTCGTTAGCTTTTAGCTCTCAGCACGTGACTTCGTTCTTACACGATAGATGGCAAAACCACCTCCACAATTTAGGAATGGAACTGGAGGGGAGGGAATATTCCCCAGCTCCCTGCGCCCATTGCTTCTGCTGCGACAACTCACAAGACTTTCGGACCCACTGATTTAACGAGAACGTACTCCATTTGTACTCGGAGTGTATTTGGTGTCATCGGGCATCGAACCCAGACCTTCCGGTCTGGAGTCCGATGCTCTAACCACTAGGCTACGCATGGCTCTTTTGTAAATAAAAATTGCAAGTGAACATTTACAAATATCAAGTCTCCTCCAATCTACCACAACTGAACATAACATTTAATAAGCAAAAAAAAAATTCCACGCATCCCAGGGCATTACACACACACACGTCAAATGTGTGAATATGTGATTATATATATATATATATATATTACGTTACAATTAGTTTCAACAAGTATGCGCATATCCATTTGACGCATATTTAGCCCTCTTTTTTTTATCACTGAATGTCTACATACTGACCTAGCAAATGAACTAAAACATAGATGGTTCATGTTAGTATTAAGTGAGATATGATCGTTTACCCATGGCTGTTGATAAAGTTCATTTACGCCAATGTATTTTGTACGAATTCGAAAAAAGAAGAAATGATACAGAAGCGTGTAGAAATTTACTGAAAATGGTTGGTGAAGATAGAGTTTCTAATAGAACATGCAGGAGATGGCTCGAAAAATTTAATGTAGGTGATTTTGATCTTTCTGATAAGCCACCCTCTGTGCGACACTGTTTGATCGACGACGATATTGTCAAGATCATGTTAGAGCAAAATTCTTTTTGACAACATCAGAGATTGCGGATAGGCTTGATTCAGCTCAACAAACCATTTCGGATCATATTCGAAAACTAGGGTTTGAGTGGAAGTATTCGAGATGGGTGCCACATAATGTAAGTATGAAGAATTGGAAGGATCGAATCACACACACACACACACGCACATCATATGCACATTTCTGCTTGCTCCCAACAAAATCAAACCCTTATTCTACAGGATCATAACTGGGATGAAAAATGGATTACCTATGAAAACATCATAATGGAAAGGGCATATTGTGAATCCGGAAAACCTGCCTCCATCCCCCTTTAAACCGAAGTTGCGCCTGAACAAGTGAATATTGTGTATATGCTGGGACATTCAAGGACCAATACATTTTGATCTATAGAAACTAATCGAAAGGCTAAATTTAGAGAGGAACTGTCAGCAATAAGATACATTAAAAGCAGCACTCCAAGAAAAGAGTCCGGCGATGTTCAATAGGAAAGACATCATACTGCTTCATGACAAAGCCAAGCCACATGCTGCTTTGGAGACTCGTCAGAAAGTCTCAGAGCTAGACTGGGAAATTCTTTCGCATCTACCATACTCCCCAGTCTTAGTACTACCCGATTATCACTTGTTTCGGTCCTTACAAAATTTTTTGCACGTGAAAGAAGTCAAGAACGAAGAAGATATAAGACAGGCACTGGTTCAAATTTTGGCCACTAGAGATAAGACATTTTTTAAAAAAGCGATATACAAATTGCCCTCACGCTGGCAAGCAGTCATAAATAATGGTGGCAATTATATTATTGAATAAAGCTTATTTAAGGCATGGAAAATTTGTTCTTTTGATATATATATATATATATATATGTGAAAATATTTAAAAAATACACAAAATTGTTATAAACCTAAGATAATTAATCATGAGAGTATAAAGTCTCTTAGCCACAGTAGTATTATAGCAAACTCTCTCTCTGTATATATATATATATATATATATATGAATATATTTATTCCCTATAAAAAGACTTTTCAAAGAGCAGCAATAAGCCTTCAATAATACACGAGACAAATCCTCATAGACCTACTTACCAATTCTAAAAGAAACAGGTAGATCTACTTAATTAACTAAAGTTTTATGTGATTTATAACATTAATAATAGTGGAAGAGAACATAACAACAATATTTGTCTTTCTTATTAAAAAAATTAACTATTACTACTTGATTAGTCATTAAGATCTCAGTTGGGAGATAAGTTTCGATTTTCTTATAACAAAATGCAGAACAAAAAAAGTTTTATAGAAGTTGCATTTAGACAGACAAATATATTGGACTCAGTAAGATATTTCTTTTATTTGTTCAAACGTTCTACTCTTTGAAAATGTATTTAAGCAAGGTTTTGGTATTCCAAGGTAGAAAACTTATATTAGAACTGTTCTAAGAATTACGTTCCAGACACACTAAACATTGGACTCTGTTTCATTGATTATTTAACCAGAAACAGATAAAAAACGACTTGATTGAATTTATTTTTAGATGCGAGATTTTCCCAAAGGATATGAATTGCAAATTCATCTAAAAATTGCAATAAGTAGATATGTTAAGAATATTTCTTAAGCATAAAAAAGTATAATTCATAATTTATTTCATCATTTAAGATTCATAAATCTTTTTCAATCAGGAATATAGAATTTGATATTATACCTATCAAATAATGGCTGTTTATAGAACAGTGTATAGTGGTCTCGGTAGCATAGATGTAGCGTGTCAGCTTCGTAAGCGTACGGGTGTGGATTCGATCCCGGCAAAAATTGAAATATTTTCTGATTGCAAAAACCGTAAGCATGCATGTCATGTGATTATGTGGCATTTAAAAGATCTCTTGAGCATCAATTTTGCTCTGGTACTCTCGGCGAGAATGCAAAATTTAACATCTGACGAGATCTAGAATTGAATAAACTCAAGCTTCAAGAATTTGGTAACGACAGTTGCTACTTGATGACGCCACCAATGAAATGGCTTTCACACTTAAGGACTCCCCATGACTGCAAAGGCTTGTCTGCCAAAATGCAGCCCATTTGAAAAAGAAAGCTAAGTATTTTCTGATTTAAGATTCATAAATTTGTTTCAGTTGTGAATGCTGAACTTGGAATTTTTATAGTTTAAAAATAATGGGCGTTTTTTGAAATTCGATGTATATTTAAATAATTAATATCTGATTAGAAGCAATAGTTCATTCTCTTCAAGGCTAATTTAAATATAATTCATATTTCAAAATGTAAATGAAATTTTCTTCTCAGCACAAAAAAGGCATCGTGCTCTGATTTTAAGATGTTTACGCAAATATGCATTTGAAACTCATAGAAATATTACTTTAATGATTTTTGATGCTAAGATGAATTAATTGATGAACTTGAATAGCGTTTTATAATTGAAACGAAAAATTTCAGCTAAAAAATGTAATATACATCTATGGACCGTTCTAAATTCGAAGATACAACCAATCACAGTGCTCCCTTTCGGCACGCGGGAATGGAACAAACACATATCACAACTTTTTCCACTCACAGCATGGCACGAGTAGCTGCTACCTCATTGGTCAGGCAGTTTACCTTCCCGAGGCTCTTATTGATCGAGGAACTTCAAGTAATTTTTTTTTTATTAAACGTTCTGATATTAGTAATTTAAAAAAATTTTCTTAGCTTTCAGAAAAGCTTTTTCTTTCTCTAAATTTAAATGACTTAATATATTTGTAATCTAAATTTTTTAATCCTTCTTTTAAACACTATTTAGTTTTTTTATAATATTTATAAACTTTTATATATAAATATGAGCAAGTAAATCAAATGCCATGCTATCTATTCACCCTCATGATAGGAGATAAGAGATTTGATAAGCTAAGTGCTCCAAAGCTACACCGAGCTATGAAAGCTACACTAAGAGTGACATGAAACTCATAAGCCTGAGCATTTACATTTCAAAATCAATAAATTCATTGCTTCGAAATATTAAACATACTCGTCACTTGACCATTTGATTAAAAATTACGAGGTCTGTCGCAAATTGCCCTAGTGTTGCTTTTTATTGCTATTTTAATTAACACTCATTCACTAACTGGAAATATTGAATGAAGGTTTGTTTTGGAAATTTATCACGTTCAGGTGAGTGTGTGTGTTCCAATTCCAAAAGGGGATCTATAAAATGTTACTAATATTCCCGGCGTTATTGTTACTCATGCCACCTGATTGGTAAATGGCAGATCGAGGTCCACGAAATTCATCATGGTAAATGCTAAGTGACGCTTGTTGTCAGCCGTAGGTTTCAGCCCTATACAGGTGAAAGTACGATTTAGCTTGTTTCCGCCCCAATTTTGAGGGAGAACACACCCTGAAGATATGTGTGTGTTGTCAGGGGCCTTCTCCTAACCTCCCGAGAGGACTAATTAGAGTACCCCCCTGTCAGGAAGGCACACTGTACATTTAAAAACATCTCCATACCTTTTCCGGTATTCGAACGGCTCCGGGACCTACGGCTCAGCAATCAGCGTCGCTAACCACTATATCGTGCGGATGATCCGAGGAGCATTTTGTTAAATGAATATAAATAGGGCAACACATCATTTCTCGTGCTTTATTACGTCGTGAAATCTAAAAAACTATCTTCAGTTGCAAATGATGGGGAGTTTTGAAGAGTGGTAAGTCGAAATAGCAACATGTGTCAGCAAAAGTCTTCAGACTGCTTCTAAGCGGGACGTTAATATGGAAGAATAAACCTCAATCAAACCAATCGTATTTTCGTTATAAAATTTCGGAAGTTTTTTATTTGTTGTTATAATAATATAATAAACTTTATTATTATTTATGTTGTCAAATACGTAAATTCTAATATAGCCTAGAGGTTATGCTATTAAAGTTTGGGATATTTTATAAAATTATGTATTTTTTTTAATTTTTTATAATTGATCTATGGTTAGGGATTATCACATAGACAAATATTCTTCTGCAAACTCTATTTTTCTTCTTCAAGTCAATCTTTAAAACTATAACTCACTTTATTAGTTATGATATTTTCGATTGCCCCATGTTTTACTGATTTATTAAATTTACACATAAAAAGGCTTTTAGCGATCAAAATTTTTTCTATTCGTTTATTTACATTTTTCAAGTTTGTTCGCGTTACATTTAACTTACTTTTTTCCTAAATAGTAATCTTAATATTTAAAAAAATATTAAACAATCAAAAAATATTATTTTTAATCCTTCAAATGACGATTAATCACTAAAATGTTATTGTACATATTTATATGCATAATCGTAAATAATATTCATGATGATAATCAACTTTTAATAGCGAAACCTGAAATTTAGCAACAAAAAAAATTAAAAATTTATTAAAATCATTGCGAAATTCAATAAATTACGCAACGGTTGAAGCAATCAAACAGTACAGCCAGCAAAAAGTTTGCAGATGCGTTTTAGAGAACTTTCTAGATAATCTATGGTTAATTTTTTTCTGTACGATTAGAAAGAGTATTATATTGACGATGTTAAGAAAAAATAATGTATTGAAGTTCTGGTCACATGTATGGCAATCGAAATCCATTCAAACATAAAATAAATCTAGATAAACAAAAATCTCTTTAAATCGTTGTTTTCGGATTTGCTTTCTTCGAATCAAAAACAAATATTAATCGAATGAACAATATCGAACTACAAATAGTATATTCTCTTTTGATTTGATCACTCATGTAATAGAATTTGTGTTTTCAAGCTAATAAACTAAATCCTTGTCTTGTTTGTTGGTTTACTAGAAGAGCTAATATTACAAGTTGAGATAAGAAAGATTTATTGTGTTGGAAATATTTTACTCCATACATTTAGTCCGAGTTTCTGGGACAAAACCTGAAATTTTTGGAATATTCATTTTTATAAGTAAATGTATTTTTCTTCACAAAATCATTGATATGAGTGATACATAAATTTTTTCCTTCATAAATTAAAAAAAAAAAATATAAATAGGAAATATTTACTTGTGAAGCTTAATTGCCATGATGAGTTTATGAAGTAACTTGAACGTTAACAAAAACATTTTTTTAGTTCAAAAAATTTATTTATATATATATATATATATATATATATATATATATATATATATATATATATATATGTCTGGTTTGAAAAGATTAGCTTTAAAATTAAGGGAGTAATAAATAAAAATAGAGCGAACTCTTTATCATCACGTAAGGATTTGTGGGTAAATAAGCCTATTTAAAGGTGGAGCGAGCGCTGACGAAGGCGAATCACCTTCTCGGTGCGAGTTAACGACACTTATTCAGATACAAAAAAAATTTATGCTGGAGTAATCCAGGGATCGTTACTCGGTCCCATCTTATTTAACCTTTACCTATAAATGACATACCAACATATTCACTCACTGACATCAATATGTACTCAGATGACACTGCGGTGCTCGCATGTTTCAAAACACCCAAAACAGTAACTTTTGCACTAAATAAGCATCTCGCACTCCTAGAAAATTACTTCAACAAATGGAAGATCAAAATTAACGTTGACAAATCGGCTGCGGTCGTTTTTACACGAAAGCGTACACTCCCACCCCCACCCACAATGTACAACACAATTATACCCTGGTCTCAGGAAACTAAATACCTTGGTCTCATTTTCGACAGTAAACTTACATGGAAATCACACATTTTACACTCTCGCGACAAATTCCGGAAAGTAATGTTTAAACTCTTCCCCCTAATCAACCGGAATTCTCATTTAGATTTGCATAACAAAGTGCTTCTCTATACAGTCGTTTTGCGTCCCATCATGTCATACGCATGTCCAGTTTGGGGTTATGCAACCAAGACCAATATTAAAATTCTAGATACCGCTCAAAATACTCTCCTCAGAATGATAGTTGGCGCCACTAGACGCATGCGCAACGCCGACATTCGTAATTGTTTAAATATACCATCCTTTAAGCAGCATATCCAAGATATCTCTATTAAATTTTTTGATTCACTCAATAGCTCTGATAATATTAATATGCAAAACCTTGAAAATTATACAGCCAATATTAGAGGAAGCGACCCAGGAGAATTCTCCTGGACTCGTACAATCCTCCATAACTTAAATTTCTCTTTTTATTTG